>JABJVR010047534.1:0-27329 GCA_025773905.1 Chitala chitala
CCTGCCCTGGGTGTCCCCTGCCCTGCGCCCTATGGGCTCCAGGCTTCCCCGCGACCCTCACCAGGAATAAGCGGTTACGATAATGGATGGATGGATTTATTTATATGCCATTCTAATGCAGATTCAATCTATACGTTCAGACTTACTCCATTTAGGAATACATCAGGACCCCTATATCCACCAATCTGGTATCTGCTGATTCGGGGGGGGATTAAATTAAAAATCAAATATAAAAATTACAAAAACATGCACTTCACAACTTTTAAATCACACACCAATCAAGTGTGTAGTATAGCTGTAAGCCGATGGGGACTGCACAGCTGTAAGCCAATGGGGACTGCATGGCTGTAAGGCATTGGGGAATGTATGTAAAACATTAGTGGAGGGTAGACAATAATGAAGATGAATTTTGGTAGTGGAACATGATAAAGTTATATTTACAAGGAAGTCAATACAAAGTGATGGTCAAACAATAGTGCACACAATGGCTAATATACAAACAAACAAAGAGGAAGGGAAGAGCAGTAAATATTCACTGCTAACTACACCAAGTCCATAAAACAAAACCTACACCTAATTGCACTAAGGTCACCCAAAACAAAAATACAAAGTAGTGTTCATTTACAAAACTGATGTGCTAGACAACAAAAATTCTCTTATGTGTAGTGCGAGTTAGGGTTGGGCGGTATCCAATTTCTGACACCTTTAAATCTTTCCCAAATTATACCCCGCTATACGCTGTTACTATCTGCCCCCCGACAACAGGGTGGAGGGGGGTGTCATTTGTCATGTTGTTATTACTACATGTAATTTTGTATTTTTAACCTGTTCCATCCATGTTTTGACAGACATTTGACTTTATTCCAGCCACATGATTGGTTGGGCATGGTGCTATTCTTATTATCATTGGTCGTGAAAACATGGATGGAACGAGTTCTGTCAATTTTGTATCTGCGGTGTCATATACTTCCATCAAGGAAAGGTTTTTTCACTACATTTTACTTTTTTGTTTTATTGCCCAGCCCTAATATACCCTCATATCCTTTCAAACATTTTTTTTACAGTTCTGACTTATACAAGACATGTTCTAAAACATTTGTTTTTCATGCACCGTTTTGCTTTTTAATTGCTTTTATACATCTTCTGTCAAGCTTCGGCCCTGCAGGGGCTCGAAGCAAGTTTTTGGTTCCTCTCCTCCGTTGTTGTCTGGCTTCATTCATTTGTATTGATTTCTTCAACTTTATCTGTAATGCGCTTTGAGGCATGCTGTTGTGAAAGGCGCTATATAAAAATAAATTGAATTGAATTGAATTGAACTTGTACCCTTCTATCTCCATGCCACCTTTAGACCACCGGAAATTAAAATTATGAAATGCTGAAAACTCAGGTCAGTACAGAAGACAAAGGCAAATATTGCATTTATCAGGCTAGAAATATAAAAATTTGCAAAATCGTTGAAATTTTGATTGTACCTGCTGTTTATATTTGGATTCTTGGATGATGGAATTAAATCTCTATGAAAAAATTGTAAAGTGATTTGTTATTCCTTGGAGGCTTAAAGGAATAACGGACATATTCTTTGTTTAGGTATTAATGTCAGAGCATTTAAGAACAGTTTTTTTTTTTTAAACAGACTGTTCTGTAGGGCTGATACCATGTAGAAATACAAATTTCAGAAACGTCTTTTGACCAACAACTGATTGTCGTTGGAAAATGCTTAATTGATAACAGATGGGGTTACGATCATTCATATGGTTTATTACAAACTGTATTTAAAGCCACTGGTGTTTTGTTTTAAACATGTATTTCCTTCTAGAATCCATTATTCAACATATTAGTCTATGCCACTTTTAACACCAAAAAATGGTGAAAAAAAGGTTTTGTTTAGGAAAATTAACATCCCTATGTACTGAGGGCTCAGTCTTTAATGCTTTGTTTACTGTTAGACCAACAGTGAAAAAGACCCACTCTGAATTCGTTCATGTCCTGGTTATGCACAAATAGCATCTTGCCTAATTTACTAGTTGTGAGAATTGCAAACTATTTGTTTCCCACCATTGAAGTGGATACATGCCTAGAGGAGGTAGGATATCACTCAAGTAACAATCCACTTCTCTTTCTACATTATGTACCCAAGATAAGTAGTCTTCTGTCAGCAGAAAAACCGAGGCATTTTAGTCATATTTTTTTTCTTGGTCATCTGTCAATCCCACATCGGTTGTGTGATATCCACTCTCATTAGCACTGGCTGCAGTGGGCTCCTTCTCCACTGGTCACATTTCAAGCACTTTTGCTATTTTCAGTGGAAGAATTGACTGTGCTTTAACTCTCAGAACTTGTGGATGTTTATTGCTGATGTGGCATTACATTAAAGATGCACCAATTAGCTGAAATGTCACATTCCATAGTTGACATTCTGCCACATAGTTATCTTGATCAACATGGTCCCATACATAACTACTCTTGCATTACTCAGCCTGCTACTTTTTTTTGCAGCCTAGAACTGTTCATGTTTTTACTGATTTGTGACCCACATGTACAGCTTAAACATTCTTCTAAACAAAAATTTCAGTTTCAAGCAACTGCTGTTTAAATTATTGACCAATGGCATTGGTAGAACAATTTGTTATTTGGCAGTTAACTGTTAATTGGTTAACTAGCGACATTTCTAATCAGATGGCATTTTGAATTGGTTGACTAGTTTTCTCCTGCATGTACTGTTGTGTATGGGACAATAGTGCTTGATCATCTGCAAAGTTGTGTGTCCAAGTCATCACCCTGATTCCATTTCTCTTGTAGCCACCAATATCTGACTCTGGTCGTCACTTTAAATCTATTTGTGAGCTATCATCCATGGACTATTTTGTAGGTCAGTCTCTCATAACACTACCTGATGATACAAAGTTGCTTGGTACCCCATAATGCAGCTTCCAAAGGGTCTTCCTCTCTACACTGTCTAATGCTTTTTTCCTAGTTGACAAAGTTCACATTGAGAGGGGCATTCCATTCCACTGACTGCTTTATTATAACGCACAGCATTGCAGTCTGGTCAGTACTAGATGGGACCTGGACATCACTGTAAAACACTGTAAGTCCTTTGCACCAAATCATTAATGTAGTTTATTCAAAATGCATTTATAGTGTGCGTATTTGTGACTCTTGTATTTGCAATGTCAACTTTAGTTTGTCATTTATTTGTCAGGTTTACTTGACATATTTAGTTTTTGTCTGCCGCCAGTGTATGATGTTAAAGCATGTTGCCTATTTGTTCAAATAAATGGTGAAACTTAGTGGATTGTTAATATCATGAGTTTATGTGACCTGATGATGACTGGTGGAAACAGCTTATTGGAACAAAATAACCAACAAGAAAGAAATGGAGTTAGATTTAAGGAATCCTAGTTAAATATGCCTTCATGGCTTTCAATAACGATCTTATGGATCACTTCTGGATGTCCAGGTCCTTGATCTGTCCCTCCAACATGTAGGCCTAAAGATTCATTATTCTAAAAATGATGTGTAGCTGGGCAGCCTGGTGGCTCAATGGGTAGAACATCAGGGTAGGATGTAGAAGTCTCCTGGCTCAAATCCCAGCACAGCCAGATGTGTCCTTGAGCAAGACAATCAATGGCTAGCTCCCTGGGTGCCACATGTGGCTGGCTGCCCACTGCTCCCATCAGGGGATGGGTTAAATGAAGAGAAGTAGTTTCCCTCTAGAATTAATGAATTGCTATGAGGGGAAAAAAAAAAAAAGTTTTGACCAAGAAATCAGGATTTCTTGTTTTTATAATTGGTACTATAGTCAATATTTCTTATAATGGTTGCTTGCAGGTTAGTCAGCTATGCCAAGGATGATGCCACTGCTGCTGCTAGTGTCCTTAGGACTGAGGTATTTACTTTACTGGGCTCTTGTGGTGTTTTATGCTGATAATGGCAACACAGGTTCAGTGTCAGAATGGTTCCTTTTGCATATTGTAGTTCTTTCATCGTTTGATAGTTTTGTGGTTTTTGTATCGACTATTTTCATTGAATTTAAAATGATTAACATTCTGACATGGATGAAAATCTTTAGCAATGTTTTTCTGCAATTGAAAATTTAAGCTTAATGAAAAGTTCACCCTTTATTTGTTACAGAAGCAAAATAAACCATAAAAACTGCTGCTATTATTTGAAATGGGGAAAAATTATATATTCCATTTCCAGGCCACCCTAAAACTGTTTCCCCTGGGGATGGGTTACATGCAGAGAACACATTTCAGTGTGACATATATGTGTAACATGTATAACTACTCAATGACAATAAAGATGCTTGTTGTTCCTAAATGTGAAACCAGACCTTCTGAAAATCAATAAAATACTGTAACCCAAATGGAGAACTTGACCATCATGCATTAGTGTATCTATTTTTTAGAGACAGAATATACCATAATTAGGCCACTCCTATATTCTTTCTATTTTTCTCATGAAAGGATCTTGTTTGGACTGTGAATTAACTTTTAATGCACCTTAAATTTTTGTCATAAATATTATTTAAATAACTATAGTTCTGTTAATTTCTGACATATATACATGATAAACTTTAATTTTTTTTTACTTTTAAGTAATTATTAAAAATGCTTTTATTGGGCATGAATTCTTTATTCATGTTTTTCATTAGGCATATAACCTGTTCGAGTTATTAGGGGCTATACCCTCAGTAGTGAATTGCTATAATGGCGAGTTATTACAAAATTTTGTTGCTCCCTCTCACAGTTCGTAGCTTTAGAAATTTGAACAATTTAGTCTGTATCTTGAAACAAGTCTAACACCCTCCACCCCCACCTCAAACCCCCCTAACTCAGAACATGTTCGACATCAGGCCTTGTCCCTCTGCCTCCAGCAATCCCCACTTCTACCCACAACCACCGGACGCAACTTGGAACACATCTGATAGCCCCGTCTCTCACTGGTTCAAGGCTTTTTAATTTGCCCCCCCGCCCAACATCAAACTGCTGCTACTGCCCCTGAATATGGTTGAAAAAACTTGCATCATTACACACACTCACACACACACATTTGCATGTTTGCATACTGGTAAGACCTGAATTGTTTTCTGGAAGGGTGGAGCTGAGAGTTGACCCATTTTAAACATTTCACAGTGGGAATAGATACACAATGCACTGATGTCACATAAGCCCTTCAGTATCTGGCCATACAGAATAAGGATTTTCAAATCAATTTTTTGTTTTGAATTCCAAAGTTAACAAAAAAAAATCTCTGCTGCTGTGTCTCCTGTAGCTGAAAGATATAAGTAATTTTCAAAACTGGGCCATGTGGTTTTTTGTAAAACAAACGGACACAAACACAGTCTTATTAACATAGTACATATTTACACAGAAGTCATATTCACACTTATAGGCTCTTTCTAAATATGTTGGAATATAAGATGATCTGCTTTTGGATAGATAAGGGGTTCTGCTACTGCATCGTTTGTATAGAGTAATACATGTATGTTATATGTTATATATGTATTATATATGCATGCATGGTTTGTTCAAGCATGGATGCTTTAGTTTTGTAATTTAATCAGCTGCTTTTTCTGACAGATGTGTAATGACAATAGATCACTGAATGTAATAGTTGTGTTGATTTGATTGTTTGGCTTGTTCTCAGTTTTGTTCTCAATAAAGAATGACTAGTGTTTGTTTTGTATGCTTGTTTCCCACTTTCCTTTGTTACTGCCTGATATAGTTGTGACAAGTAGTCTTTGGTTTGAAAAAAAAATCAACTAGTGTCAAATATGGTTGTTTGCTCCTTAGATCTGACAACTGAGTAACAGGTTCATTCAGGTCTTTTGTTCGGAGATTTTAGGGAGCACAGTGCGTGGGAAGTCTATTAATATGAGCTTTGATCAGAATGTTCATGTTTTCTATGTCAGATGGAGTTAGGCCTTTGACATTGTGTAAATGTGCCTGTTACACAACAGCATTAATCACATTTTCAATATTTAATACATGCTTATGACCACATTTATTTAAAAAATGCAGCCTTAAAATTTGTGTCTAATTTGGCACCTGATAAGTGAACTGAAATTGAAATAGGTGTAATATTGTTTTTAAGGCACATCCATATTCATGGTCAGTATTTGTCTTGTAAAGTCAGTAATTGTTTTCTAATACTTGTTTCTTGAATGTTGTGAATCCAAACTGTTTTACTTATCTTTTGTTGTTGTATAAACTTGTGTAAACTTTGAATCATAATGACAATAAGTATGGATGGAATCATGCAAAATAATTCTGCCTTAGAACATGTAATTTCTACTGTCCTCAAGGCATTTTATATGTTTCTGTACAGCATGCTGCATATTGCGTTTATTCTTTAAAATACCAGTGGAAATATGGAGGAATCAAAAAAAAATGCTAAGAATTTTTTGTAGAGTGCAGCTCATTGTTTTTTTTTAGATGTTCATTTAAATATTTGTATTGTTCATACCAAAGCACCTATATGTGAAAATAGCCCAGTATGTCTGCATTCAGCATATGATCATAACTAATTGACTGAAAGTTTTTGAAATGAATAGCGTAGGTAAGTTAGCACAAAGGTTGTTTTGATCACTGTCATAATTCATTTGCTAACATATATGTGAAAGCTCCACTTTGCAAGTTAACAGGACATTTAAAGGGACTTTTTGTTGATTTAAATCATAATGTTTTTGGCCCCATGTTGTACTGTTCTTTGCAGGATTGTAACAGAATAAGTGAATTTGTAGAAAACACTATAATTATATAATTATAGTGTTTTCTTATATTATAATTGATTGAAATAATTGATTGAAATACCTAATGACTACATTAAGCCACTGACTCATGTTTAAAGTCATGATTGTTATATGGATTGAATACATTTTTTAAATTTTTAATTTTATTTATTTATTATTTTCTGCTTGGAATTACAAAGATTCATTTAACTAGTAAACAGCACTTTGAATTAATTGGTCTGAATGGCTGTACTAAAATTGTTTTTTTTTTTTTTTTTTGTTGAAAACCCATTCTGATTTGTATCATTCTATGAGAAATATAATTTTAACATAGACTAAACGCAGAACTGAATCGGGTTGTATTTGTTTTTATTCAAAATATTTATCACACTTTTTCCTCCTAAATTAGAGATCACAAGTGACAATGTACATTCTTTTACATTTCACTAGAAAGATGAAGTATGAATTGAAAAGAATTGGATTTCATGAAAGGAAAATGTCTTGTTGTGTGTGTGAAGCTGCACTTTTGACCTGTATTTGTTCTCTATATTTATGTTTGTCCTCTTGCCACCATGGCAGTTTTAACCTGCTGTTTTAAGGACTTTATTGCATGTTATACATTCTGCTGGCTGATCCCTCAGCCTCATTTAATGCTTTGTTGATTTGCCCTTTTTTGGAAATTGCGTTTTTATGCCATACTCCAGTCTTCTGACTGCTGTCTGAAGCATGTAGTTCAGTGTTTGTCTTGAAGGGGGACTTTACACCAAATAGTCTTAGATACTAAAATATTTAGTGTTAAAGAGTTGAATTACTCAGCCCTCTTAAAAGTTGCCAGCAGTAAGCAAAATATGTACTTTGCCATGTGTTATAATATGGATTTAATGTACATTATCAGGATATTTTATAGTATTCTTATAAAATTACTTATTTCAGTCATAATATTGAGTTTGTATTCGATTCCTTGCACAAGTTTCCACTTTTTGCGGCCATCTTACCTTGTCATGGCATTCGGTAATTACCACATTCAGGTTTGTTTTTGAGGCCTTTCATGAGCCGGCCACTGAACACCGTGGTATCGTGTTGGTGCTATGTGTCCCGGTGTCCCTAAACACTGGTTGTTGTGCAGACACGGTCCCTCTCTGTCTCACTTTGTTTTTTATGTTACCTAGTTACCCTGTTTGTTATGGTCTTGGTATTTGCACCTGGTGAATGTTTGCTCGCTGTTTGGTTTTGGACATGTCTCTTTGTCTTTGTCTGTTATTGAAGTTACTGTGGCGTTATAACATTTAGCAAGAGGTGAGGTCCAGTGTGCACAAGCAAGGCTTATTACAGGGCAGACAAGGTGACATGGAGCAGAAATAGGCTCTAGGCTAACATAGACCGTCTACAGGCAGCATCTTCACTCTACACCAGGGGTGGCCAACCACAGTTCTGGAGGGCCCCAGTAGATGTAGGTTTCTGCTTCAGCCAATTTCTGCTTTTAATTGAATCTTAATGTCAATTAAACATTGACTTTTTGTGTAATTACAGTGTTAATCCAGTAATTTTCAATAAGATTTATTTAAGTAAGAATTTTAAAAGCATGACAAAGACTTACTGATGTTGCTTAATTTTTTAAAAGATATTTTAACATACATGGTACATTTTAATCCATGTGTCGTTAATGATCACTTACGCCACTGCTTAAGCATTTTTTGTCTTTGTTATTATTTTGCTATTCGTTAATTACGACAATTCAAATGCAATTAGTAATGACAGGTTTAAATAAAGACCTTGATGAATTATCCATACATTTTCTGATATAATTCTGCAGTTAGAGAGAAATTGTATTGTATGCTTTATAATTATGTTACTGATCATAAAGCACACGAGTCTCACTTTTAACTTTCAATAATTTAAAACAACGAATCACAAACAAATTATCATAGAGAACTATGATGAACAACGATGTAATTCATATTTATTAAGAGAGAGGGCAAATTAAATTGAATGAATTGGCTACAACAAAAGCCTGCACCCACTGGGGCCCTCCAGGACCATGGTTGGCTACCCCTGCTCTACACAGTACAATAACTGACAGAGAAGGTTTAAATATGACCCAGGGAGAAACAAGGAGCAGCTGAAAACACTGATACAATTAGCTGGAGTAGCACAAGATGGAAATAGGAGGGGATAGCCAAGACACATTAGAAAGGATGACAACTGCTGGGCACTGGGACAGGACAGGCAAGGGTGTGACAGGCTTTCTGTTCCATAGTGAGTTTCTTTGCTGTATTGTGTTCTCATCAGCTGTTTAGGTTTTGATTCATGTTCTAGTGTATGCCCCATTTCCTCTTTATATTGCTTTTGTACTTTTCATTTCTCAGTCATGATGGAATGTTTGTGACTGGTAAAAAAATGCTAAAGTACTGAAAAAAATATTGTTTCTTAAACAAACACAGAACCCATCAATACAAATGAAACTGGTCATATACAATAGAAATACGTGTAGTAGATTCATTCATTCATTCATTCATTCATTCATTTTCTTAACCGCTTCGTCCTGGTGAGGGTCGCAGGGAAGCCTGGAGCCCATCCCAGAGCGCATAGGGCATGTGTTACTTTAAGCCGTACATTGCAAGAATTGTGACTATGAAGTAAAGATTTTGCAGTGTGATGGTTTTCACCCTACAACAAGCATCTAGTTGACTTCCAATGCATCACCCTTTGCATCTAGATAGTGTAGTGTTGGTGGTATCACTTTGTGCCGATGGTTATGGATTTGTGTGTAGACAACAGTGATAAAGATGATGATTGTCAAAGTTCTGTGGGTGCCAGTGATAGTGACAGTGAGTTAGCAGCATCGTATGTCCTGCATACCACCAATAGCTAGTTCATCCTTGTCTATTCAGCTGGGATGTTCAGGTGACACTGCACACAGCATAAGTGCCTCTTATGCTAAACTGAATCTTGTGCACTTCTGACTATAGGACAGTACTGTTAGCTGTGTTCCCAGACACTGTTGACTTCGTTTTAATATGCATGTGTAGTGTAACTCATTTGTATGTCGTTTTGGAAAATAATATGCTTTCAGTTTTCTGTGTGTTCACAGAACAGCTTTGACCTACCAAAGCATGGAGTCTACAAGACATTTTTTAGGTCCTGTGGTGTCTGGCAGAGACATGAGTAGCAGATACTTTAACTCCTGTAAGTTGTGAGGTAGGTCTGCTGTAGATCAGATTTGTCGTTTTAGCACACACATCCCACAGATAGTCAACTGGATTGAGATCTGAGGATTTTTGATACCAAGGCAACACCTTAAGCTCTTGTTCATGCTTCTCAAACTGTTCCTTAGCAACTCATACATGCTGGCATGTGTAAAACTGACATCCACGCAAATGACCAGATCCAGGCTGTTCCAGCAGAACATTGCCCAGAACATCATACGCTCTCCAACAGATTGTCTTTTCCACAGTGCATCCTAGTGCCATCCCTTCCCTAGGTAAATGGCGCACATGTTCCTGGCCATTTACATGATGTGAAAGAATACGAGATCCATTGGACCAGGCGACCTTCACCTATTGCTCCAAGGTCCAGTTGTGATACTCACATGGCCATTGTTGGTAAATTTGTTGGCAGAGACGAACAGCATAGCTACATTGATCTGTGGCTGTCCAGTCCCTTATTTCATAATAGAGTACACTGCATTGTTTGTTGTGTCCCATTCCTCCTGTAAAATAAACATTTTTGTGTCTCATGTAGGGCTGGACATAACAGCTATTATTTAATCAATTAATCTAACAATTACGTTTTTGATTACTTGACTAGTATACAGTATACGTATATTTTTTTTACTTAATTAAAATGTAACTAATGACCAAAAGATAAGCATTAAATATTTTTAAAATTTGAATGTTAAATTCAAATACACAAATTAGTAATACACAAATTAATTCAGGCTTTGGAAAGAAAGGAGATGAAGCAAGCTGCTAAAAGGAGTGAGACAGTAGCAATGTGTGGGTTAAAGGACCTGGGAGACCAAGATGAAGCAACACCATAAAAAAATAGACATGATTTGATTGGAGGTAAGTCAAGTTAAATAAAAAAAATATAACACATATACAGTTGGACACCCTAATCTGGTACCCACTAATGTACTAAACTGCTGTCAACAGCAGGGGAAAAAAAATTAATATAAAAATTACAAAAATATGCCATTCACAACTTTTCAACTGCACACCAATGGAATGTGTAGTGTACAGGCAAGTGTAAACGTGATGCAGAGGGTTTGCTGAAAGACACCCGTACTGATTCCTCTCCTTTGTTAGGGTAACAGTGGAAGCTGATGGGGACTGCACAGGGTGCAGGCGGGAAAGTACCATGGAGTAGATAATAATGAGGATGAATTTTACATCAACATTTTATATTTATTCATTTAGCAGATGCTTTTTTCCCAAAATGACATACAAATGAGTAACAATACACTTGCATATTAATGTCTGGGAATCCAGCTAACAGTAAGTACTGTCCTATAGTCAAAAGTGCACAAGATTCAGTTTAGCAAGATTATGAATAATAAAACAAGCAACTTAACTGAAAAGAAGATGCTCCAATGCGGCAAACTAAAAAGAAAATATGCACTGTTTTGGTAGGGATGTGATAACGTTATATTAACAACTGAGTAATTACAGCCCAACAACGTGTCATCCGTGAATTTTCAAACAGACATTAAGACAGAAACAGAAGCAAATATAGGAACGTAACAAAGGGTTATTATAAGGCATCTGATTATATCTGATGTAGAGGTTACTGTGTGTGTGTGTGTGTGTGTGTGTGTGTGTATATAATTTCCAGGGTGAGAGCTCTCAATATATTTCTGTATGTTTTTGATCGTGTCACTTCTGGGGAAGCATGGCTTCCCTTGGCCTCCTACTACATGTCCCTGGTATAGTGTCCATTTTGATTGACATAACTATCTGGTATGATGTTAACTGTGCAATGCAGCATTTACACTCCACTATTTTATATTTTGACATACAATTCCACATCAGCAAAAATCATCGACATATTGTGATGGTTAAGGACAGCCAACCCTTCCGCCCATAGCGAATTACGAAACTGCATTAAATGTTATCTCTGTAGGAGGGGTGTGTTGTGGCCATGGTCGATGGCAGATGACCAGGAAAACATCCGTCCATTTGCTTTATCCAGTTCCGGGTTGCGGGAAGCCTGGAACCCATCCTGGGAAGCGCAGGGTAGGGGACGCCCTGGGAAGGGTGCCAAACTTCTCCATAGGATCAAGAAAATATTAAAATTTTTTTTTTTTTTTTTTTTTTTTTTGCTGGGAGAAAACCACTCATCTCAAGTAATTAACGTGGTTAACCATCGGCCCATCGACCAATGACAATCAGTTGTTGGTCAAAGGAATTTTCAAATTTACATCCCTAGTGTGTGTGTGTGCAGAAATGTTTGTGAAATTACTAAGGAGTCACCAGTACAAGACATCTTTTTGACAATTATTAAATTAACAACATGAAGGGATTAATGTATAATATACAAAAAATGTCAGTTTTTGCTTTCCAAAATCTTAATATAAAGAACCAACATGGATAGAAGATTTATGCATGATTTTTTGCTTATTGTCAGCAGAACTGTCAGCTGTGCTGTGCAGAGAGGCAGGCTGCTGGTAGCATGCTGTGTGTTTGCTGTCACGTTGTTTCCTCTGCATGGGGCTCTTCAGCCATGCTGCATGTCATTCTCATGTTTTTTTAATTACTATCGTGTCACCTGAGTAAAATGAGGTTTGGTCATATTTTCTGCATTGAAAAAGAATAGCAGCAATTTTGCACGTTTCTAGGTGTGTAATGCTTTTTTGCTTCTTTAAGGTAATTACATTTATTGGTATTTAAATTGTTTCTGGCTCTTCTGTCAGTTAAGTAAGTGTTTAAAACCATGCTTATATGCTGTAGTAATGTATGATGTTACTTGTAGCTGCCATACGGTTTATTCCAGCGCTGGCCATAGCTACCTCTACACTGCACATTACTTGTTGTTGGTAACTACAGTATTATTTTGGGTAAAATACATTATGGTGCCAGATACTTTTTCCTCATTAACAGGACAATTTCAATTAGTGCTGGGTGGTAAAACAATAATGATAATTATCACTGTCATCACCTGCTGTAGGCTGAGGATGTAACAAAATAGGTGTGAAATATGAGATATTGAAGATAACAGCACAGCTAAATGGAGCAATGGACAGCAGAAAGGCTACATGTCAGAGATTTTTCTTCCGTTTTCTGGAAGTTTACAAGCATATTGTACAAGTGAGACCCCAAAATTTCCAAAACGTTTTTTTATTGTTTATTTGTTCATTTGTTTATTTCTTTGTTTGTTGGAATGTTGTTTCTTTATAGTTTAATATCAACTGTTATTAAATAACAATGTCTGGAGCCACCTACAAAAAGCCAGTACAGTTAATTCTGTACTGTGTTAAAAGTAATGTGCAAAGCTCTTAGGATCCTCGTGTTCCTGCTGTCAGTGACTTTTCTTCATGTTTGTGGTGATGCCCACAGCCATCTTATCAAGAACTAGACTTGTCCCATCAGCCATCAGTGACCCCCCACCTTTTTCAAGGCCACTTACATCATAGAGATGAAAGCTCATGTTGCATAGCCATTATTTCAATGCAGTCATACTTTATGCCCTGAAGAGGCATGGGCCAATGACATGCATGTTTTTTACTGTTTCATATACCGTACTTCTCTTAATTAATCTGCCTGCTCTAATAGATGCGCCCCCACCTAATAATATAGTACGAGACACGGTAAAGTGCACCACTTCTACGCAATTACAGCGGTGACATAGAAATGTTATTAATGAGTAGAAGTGTGGATTTGCGGAGAATGAGTGTGTAAATACAGTGAATTATACACATTTTATACAAGTAAAGATCATTAAATTAACACACAAATCCTACATTATTTGTACAAAATCCACTTCTGAATCCCAAGTAGATTGTACTTGAGTACAATAATAAAGTCTTCATATGCCTAACGGAAACCCTGATAATGACTGAATTTTATTCGTTTTTATAAGTCATAGTTAATGGGAATTAAAAATTTCAATTTTTTAAAAGAATGTAGAAGAACATTTGGCTTTTTAGTAAAAACCTGTAGCTGATGAATGATTACCTCAGTGAGGTAATCTCTACCCTCCTACCGTTTTGTTACCCTGTTTGTCTTTCTCTCTGTTTTCTGTGGATTCTCGTAAATTGGTGTTTATGTTTACCATATCCTGTCATACATGAATTTGCATGATTTAAGGGCCCACAATCCCTTACCTGAAACCCATGTGTTTTGAATTTTAGATTTTTAAAAGGTAATACAGTGGAAGAGCTTTTTGTTTGACTCGCTGTCCAATTCGGCTCGCTCTGTTGGTAAGGCTGATGGTTTGTATGAGGAGAATAGTGGCGAGTTGGGAAGGAAGAATCTATGGTTGTGTGCTGTGGACTGTAGTATTACCGTGCGTGTCTTACAGTGTCGTTTAGCCTACAGTGGAGTTCACTGTTTGTACTTCAAATGTACATGTAGGCCTTATATTAACACAACATGGAAGTTTGATGTAAGTTGTTAATATTGCCACTAGTGCAGTTGCAATAGATTCTCTGACGTAAACCAGAAAGTGATCAGTGCTACAGGAGCATTTCGGGAGTGTTTTACTACACTTAGTATTTTAGATTGTTAGTTGTTGATGAGCTCAGTACTCTCAACTTCCAAAATAGGAATTACATTATTGCAATGTCCAGAAACGGGGCTCACACGTGTGTGTGTGTGTGTGTGTGTGTGTGCGTGTGTGCGTGCGTGCATGCATGTCTGTGTGTTGCATTTTGAGAGGCTTATGTTGTAAAATTACTTTGAGAGGAAAAGTTCCAAGGTACTGAAACATAAAACTAAAGAGTTCAAACAGATTACTGTTATACCACATTGTGTTAAATAGGTATAAATAGGTTTTTTTATGTTATGAAACTGTTTTGAGTGTGTAGAAAATGCCAAGGAGCTGAGAAAGTAAACTAATGTAAAAAGTTAAAAAATATATATATATAATTTTTTTTTTTTTTTAAAGAGACTGTAAAATTGGTATTGAAAAAAGTATTGTTCAGGGACGAGTATCGATGTCAAGGTACCTGGTACTGAAGAATTTTACACAGCACCCAGCCTTGGCTTTAAAGCACTTTGGTTGGAATGGGGTCTAGTGAACAGGTGGTGCACTGAGGCTTAGCTCTTAATTTGTTTAGGCATCTAAACCATCAGTTGAAGCAACATGGCTAAAAAATGTGCATATAATGCTGCTAGTGGGCTTGGGGGCAAATTGAAGTGCATGAAGTCTAATGTTGATCATTTTATTTTTAAAGGTAATATAATAATAATAATATTATCAGCAGACATTTTTGAGGGCTACTTTATATCACTGTCTTGCTCAGGAATGACTGCTTAATTAGCCATTCCTGATTACATGTTGTTGCTCCTTAGTACACTGTAATAAGTGATGCTGAGCAGAACGGTGGCTTAGTGGGTAGTGTTGTCGCTGCACACCTCCAGGATTGTCAGTTCAAATTTGGATCTCAGCTCAGTGTGTGTGTGCTGTTTGCATGTTTTCAGGTTCTCTACTTTCTTCCCACAGCCCCAAACATATGCAGGTTAGGTGGATTCCTAAAATTGCCTTTAATGTGAGTGTGTGTTTGTGCCTGCTGATGGGTTTGCTTCCTGTTTAGGATGTTCTCTGCATTGCACCCTAGAGTGCCCGGGATGGACTCCAGGCCACTCCTGACCCCCGAATAGTATAAGCAGTTTGGTGCTGGATGCATGGATAGTGTGGTGCTCTTTTATAAAAAAAACTGCAGGTTGTACAGGGCCTGTTCTTTAGTTGCTTGCATAACCACCAGGCCTGAACATTGATAATAAACTAGACCACCATGTATTCTTTGTGAACCATAGCAAATTATTAATGATAATTATTTATGGTTTCTCAATATACTTGTTGTGATAAAAATAGAAACGCCTTGCAAAAGATGATTTTGCCACACTCCTCTTTGCAAGGAAAGTTCAAGGTTTTAAAAGTTTTTAGGGAAAGTCTGAAGTTTCTAAATTGTGTTTTTCTTGGCACAGAAGCCACTATATATTAGTCCTTCACATCTCCATGAATCAACTTTTTTCGTGGTAAACACAAGTTTGAGGAAAAGCTTTGGCCACAAATGCCAGTGTATGATGAATCACTGTTTTAAAATGCATTATTATCAGTGGAGTTCCTCAGAAACAATACATCATTGTTTGAAAACGCAACACTATCAGCATCATTCTTTAGAAACCATGAATCACTTCTAAAACGCTTTAGTATTGGTAACTTTTCTGAAAATTTATTTGCGTTTATCAGTTTTATTTTTAGCGGCATAGCAGTAAACTGGACAGGTTTTTAACACCTGCAGTGGATATAACGATAATATGTTATCGAAGTGTTGGTTTTGGTGCTGTTACATTAACATATTAGCGCTACTAAATTGCTGCGAATCCTATGCTACTTAATGGAATAAAACCTCTTAAGTAATTTAACTGCATCAGGCATATTTACCAATGAGTAACATTAAAATGTATATTGTCGCATAATTGGAAAGAGTTTTATTATCTTGCTTTAAAAAAAAAAATCATCCACGAGTTTGTGTAAAGTAGGTCAGCAAATTCAAGTTTATACATGATTCACTGGAATATGCATATCAGACAGTGAAATAATTTAAAACCGAATATCATTTTATGTCACAAATCACAATTACAAAAGAAAGGTTTTATCAAGTAAAATTGTTTATCTGTTTGTTTTTCAACTAGTTGCTAAGCAGCAAAGTGTAAAAGTAAAGAGAATGAGTTATGAGTGAAGTATTTGTGGAAAGGTATACTTTTAAAAATATATACTTAGAAATGTTGTCAGCCATCTAATAAACAAGTTAAGAACATCAAATGTTTTTCTACGAAAGCAGTTTTATAAATAGACACCAATAGATACATTATTAAACCTATATTCAATGCCATTTTCAACAATAGTTCACCCCCACATGCAGGACATCTTGAAAGATTTACTATGAATTGAAATTTTTATTTTATTTGTCACACACACAACCATGCAGAGTACGATGTGCACTGCAATGCTTCTTATGACAGCCTGTGACATTCAATTTAAATTCAATTCAATTTATTTTTATATAGCGCCTTTCGCAACAGCATGCCTCAAAGCGACATAAGAGTACTGTCAATAAAAGTCCAAAAGAAAAATATAAATACATGTAGAAAAATGTGTGAATACTATTACCTCGACCTTTACTACTACTAAACTAAAAATACTAATATGTTATAAATAAAGAATGGGAAATGTATAGATTGGTTGGCAGCAGTGGTGAGGAGTAAAGTGCAGAAGTGCAGTTGAATGTGCAAATAGTAAAATGTATTGCGGAAAATTGACAGACAGTTGGGGGTGTGGTTATTTGTGCAGAGGTGTCTAAGATCCAGTTCTAGGTGCTTTGGTGGTTGAGGGCATGAATGGCTTGCAGGAAGAAGCTCCTGTTCATTCTGTGTTTGTTAGCCTTCAGGGACCGGAAGTGCTTTGACCGTGAGAGAGCATTGTTCGGACAGCTGAACTCCTCCCGTCTTCCTGGCGTTGGTCCAGCACCACTTGCTGTAAATAGACTGCAGGTCGGGGAGCTCAGTGTGGATGGTGCGCTCAGCTCGTGGCCCCACCCTCTGGAGAGAACACCTATTCTTCTTGGTGCTGTTACCAAACTACGCTGTGATAGTATGATGGTGAAGAGAAAAAGAGGTTAGAGTAAAGGAAAGTAGAAAAAAATGACATGTATACACACACACAACTATAAACAAAGAAAAATGGTCAGAGCAGTCGTGATGGCGGCCAACCTCACCGGTGCCATCTTATAGTTGTTTGACTATGGGAGTGAGTAATATGTGAATTTTCAGTTACAAATTACGACTTGAACTGTCAAAAAGATAGAAAAGATAAGAAAGATAGATTCTTTCTTTCTTTCTTTCTGTCATATACTGTATACAGAAATGGCTGCTTATTACTTTAGATGTTTGTGGAATAAGTATATTTTTTCAAGCATATTAATGATTACATTTTAAAAGAGAGGATGACAATTTTTAAAAACTACTATGCTATTCCTTGTTAAGTATGTATCTGTCCAGGACCTAGAACCCTGTTTGTCAACATGGACATGTCACTCCAGAAGTTATGAAATGTATGTAGAAAAATATTTAAGTATTTGTTTATAATTTTAGCTTTATATTTGTGGAATTACATTAACACATTCATCCTGTGCCTTTCCCAAACGATCACTTTATTCTGTCTGTAAGTGTGAGTAGTGAAAAAACAAGCAGAAATCCATGGGAAGCCATACAAATCTGTCATTTCTACATTAAAATAATCATATAACATTACCGTATTAGAAGCACTCCTCAGTCAGCATCATTTAGCTATTAGCAGCAGAACACACTGAAAAAAGAAATAAGATAAACATGGCTTCTCACCAACCATGTCTGGTCTAATAGGTTTTTATTATTTTTTATGTTCAATATTCAGCTTGGCTTCTCTGGTCATTTTGCCTACACATTTCTAACGCCATCACAACCTCCTGTAATGCATGGAAGGCTGAAAGAAGGACGTCTGCTCTATATTTCATCTAACACAAAACACGCTCTCTTAAACCCCACAATCCCACCAAATTCACTGTCCATAGTCCAACAAAACCGCACAATCCCCCAGCATGTGACTGTATCTTAAACAGATGCTGTGTGCAGAATAACACACCGCTGTGTGCAACATAACACACCACTTGCTCTCACATTCACAGTTCACATTCCTCAGAGTATAGACATTTCTGCATTAGTAACCATCATGACTATGACTAGAATGGTACGGTCTTTACGGTCCTCAGTTTACAGGTAAAATATATATAATCAATGACTGTACATTGCAGATTACCGAGGTTTGCTATTGAGTCCCAGTTTTGTTTGACTGATTAGGCGTGATTCCTGCAATACCTAAGGTGACTGAGAAGGGCAAAGCAAATTAGAGCCCCCAATTCAAATTTACATGGCAAAAACAGTTTACAATTGCGATAAAAATTTGTGAGACACTTTTACCAGTTTTTCTTTTACCTTACTCACTGACAGATTTCACTGAGGGAAGGTATCCAGCTTTGTACATTCAGTTATAAATTCACAGTCTTTGGAGTCAAATATAGACTGAGTAATGGATTTGTATAATAGCATTGATTGACGCTACAAGTAAAATGAAAACTGCTAAAGTGAAGTAACAATTCATCACCAATCTATAACTTGTGTGGTATGTAGTATAATATGGGCACTCCTCCAGTGTGAATCCTGCGGCTGTTCCACAGTCTCACACATTCAACCAGGTCTTTCTGTAGGACATCTGCAAGGCAGGGCACATTAGCTCAAACAAACACCCAGTCACATACTAAGGGCAATTTGGAAACGGCTATCAGTGTACAATCTTTGGACTGTGGGGGGAAGGAAAATACCCCAAGGAATCCCAGAAAGCACGGGGAAGACACGCAAAGTCCATGCACACAAAATACATGCCCCCAACAATATTTTTAAGATCCAAACAGCAAACTACAGTCAGCACATCATGACATGGTCTTTTTCTCCATTTAATTAGAAAAATAAACCAATATCTGAATAAAATTACATAAAGTTATGTCAAGTGAGAAATTTACCCACATGGCATTGAGCAAGGGAGGTACTCATAAGGCGACTTAGTGAAAAATACAGACAGGTGGTTATTTAATATGGACTGATCCTTTGCCTACATGACTAAAACAATGAAATTACAAAGCTCATCTCACACTGTGCATTCACTAAAGTAGCAACACAGAGAACAGTCACGGCAGACAAGCAGAGCAGTTACTTGGTTAACTGCTACAATTGCAGTCAATAGATAAACAGTCTAATTAATAAATAAATAAACACTATACATGGCAGTTAGTGAATAAATAGTATGCCGTAGGGTAATATGAAATGTGGACTTGTGCTCCAGACATAATGACACACTGGGTTAAATTAAAAGTTACCTAAAATTCTCCAGTAATTAAAAAAAAATAAAAAAATAAATAAAAACATGTAGAACTTTTAGGTGAGTACAAATAAGGGACGAGGGGAGTGTGGATAGCAGCATCAGTGTTTAGCTGTAGCAAAGAAGCTGCTTTTCTCTCTGGAAGCCCGAGCTGTAATGTTTCTGTATCTCCTACCAGATGGCAGAAGGTTAAATAGGTGGAGAACTGGATGAGAGGGGTCATTGGTGATATTGTGAGCTCACTACAGGCAGGACAAGGTTTAGATTGAGTGTAGATCTCTTAGATCAGTCCCGATGATTTCCTGTGATGTTCTCCCAATCCTCTGTACTGCTTTTCTGTCGGCCTGGTTGCAGTTGGCATACCATAATATCATGGAGTAGGTTATCAAACTCTCAATAGTACTGCAATGGAAGAGGTTCACTAACAGTTTCTGGGCTAGGCTAGATCTCTTAAGTGTCCTCAGGTAGCAGAGGTGCTGCTGGGCTTTTCCCACTATTATGGAGGTGTTAGTGGTCCAACTAAGCTCCTCTGTGATTTGCACCCCTAAAAACTTGAAGCATGTGACCCTCACCACTGCTTCTCCATTTATGAGGAGTGAAGCACATTTAGTCCTTCTTGTTTTCTTGAAGCCAACTATCATTTCCTTTGTTTTCATCGTGTTGAGCTCCAGGTTGTGGTCAGTACACCGTGTGTGCAGTCTCTGTACCTCCCTGTATGCTGCTTCATCATTGTTTGTTATTAGACCAATGACTGTTGTGTCATCCTAACACCTTGTCATACAGTTGGTGGGATAAGTGGTGATACAGTCATGTGTATAAAAGGTGTAGAGAAATGGGCTGAAAACACACAACCCTGTGGTGCTCCTGTGTTCAGGGTCAAGATGGATGAGGTGTGTTTGCCCAATCTGACCATCTGGAATCACTCTGTTAAAAAGTTTAAAATCCAGTTGCATGTGTGTGCGTTGAGCCCCAGGTGGTGTGCTTGGGTGGCCAGTTTATTGGGAAGTATGCAGAGTGATTACTTTTCAACATTTAAATAGGCTGACTTACTGATTGCAAGACTGACGACACCTCTGATGCTAATTACAGGACACACTTTAGTTTAACGTGACACTATGGTGAAATTATTTTTTCTACGGGTACCATAATTTTTGTCAAAGCTAGTTACATTAGTTTATTTATTTTTTATTATTATGCTGAATTTCAATTCAAAAGCAAAGTCTGATTTTCAGTAATTGTTGTTCATTACTCAATACTTTTATCAGTTTCAAGTTATTTCAGTGACCACTGTGTGTTTTTCTTTCTTGACTGGAACAGTACCAGCAAATTTGTCCACATGTGTAACTCCTGCTAGGTGGCGTGTAGGTCAGCAGTACACTGGATGCCTTCCACTCTAAGTCACTGCCACAAAAACATAATTCAAGCCGATCAAAGTAATAACAATAGAGTTTACTTGTCATTTTGGCATGTTAACTCTGCCAAGTGCTATTCAAAATAAGGCGGTCTGTTTAAACTGAGTTTGAACTATGGTCAAGTGTTCTCTTAAGTGGTTTACTCAGATGTATAAACCATGGCCTCATTTTGCAAAAATAAATAAAAAAATAAAAATCCAGCTTTTATATGATTACATTGCTCTTGATTATCATTTATTTTTCAGTTTTTTCACTGGCATTGCATCATCATAATTACTTTCGTATTAATTATCAACCTGAATGCTGACTGCTTTAAAAGAAGAGAATGGTGCTAAAAAATGTGAATCCTGAAATGGAAAATATTCACTACTGCTATCAATGGTAATGCACAGTGGCACGTTCAGGGGAATGGATGCATGCAAGCAATGGCTGAGTCTATATGCAGAAGGGGTTTTATTGTAACAAACAGGGTACAGAGAACCAAGGAACAGCACAGTTAAAGGGTCCACAATAACTAGCAAAGGAGTGAAACAGAAGGGAAGTATATATAGGATGGTCAGGGTAATGAGACACAAGTGGGGACTACTGATATAATTAACAAGACAATTAGTGCAAAGGGAATGGGAAAAACAGAGGCAAGGGCGCCAACTAGTGAACACATAGGGAACTGACAGGGACAGATCGTGACACAGAACAGATAAAGTCAGACCTGAGCAATGCCGAAATGTCAAAACATTGAGTTTTTCTGAAGAAATTGCAGACGTTGTAAAGTCGCTCAAATGTCAGAACATCGCTGCCATTCAAACCGCCTGCCTTACTGCTGCATTTTTACTCAGCGTTTCTTGCACATTTCCAAGCTTTTCCTATTGAAATGGATAAAAAAAGCACTTTGTTGTATCCACTGTATGTTACCTAGCAGGCAGGACAGTAAGGGTAGCAAGCAGGTCACAGCTTAAATGAGGGCTATCGTGATTTGGCTGTATATCTGTGATCGATACTATATGAAATATTCATATGTATTAAAAACCTTCCAGAGTTATCCATCGCTCGCTCTACATTTACTTGCCATCACTCACAGCGCACTTGCTGGTATATTCAATTAGAGTTTACAGTCAATTTTTCTATAGGTTTTTCAGATATCATATATTCGTTTTGTCATAAAGTCGCAGGCATTTGAAAAAAAATGCTGACGTTGTCGAGATCCCCACTGTAACAGGAAACTATTCTGGGTAATGTATTGTTTAATAAATTGTTAAAGACTCTTACTGAAAGTTTATGTATCCTTGAATATGATAAGACATCTTCTCACACTACTGTAAACCTTGTGCTTCCCTCTGTCCTAGTGTATCTCTGTTCTTGTGCTGGGTGGAAAAACTTTGGAATAAATCTAAACTGAAAGTGATATCACATTCTCCATTAATCTGGCATAGCATCTAGGTTCTTATAGGATGAATTACAACATGTTTTATAATCTGTGGTGAAGGTCATTGCCTATAATCTCCCCTGCATCATAAATCTACAAAACACAGGGACAAGAAAAGACTATTAGAATTAATTGCTGCTACTTACTTGCTCAAGACTCAGTGAAAATTTTAAATTTAAATTTTAGTTTCCCAGAGCCAACTGGGAAGTCAACTGTCCATAGGTACTGTGTATTTGACTACACAACAAAAATTTTATTTTCTTTTTTTAACAATAATAAAAATGTAGATATTTGCAGTTATTCACCTTTTTGGCTGCATATTCTGAAAAAGCATTTAGTTTGAGAAGTTAAATTTTGAAATTAAAATTAGGCCTAAAATGACAACAATATGTTTAATTTCTATTATGGCTTGGGGAATTATGTTGCTCAGGTTGAAGTGCATAGCTTCCCTCTTTTGAAGGTTTTTATAGAGCCAAACACTGGTTGATTTTTAAGTTAGGAAAATGTCACGCTTAAATCATTTAATGTATTATCTGTAATACTTTGAAATGAGAAGATCTGGTGCAAGCGTCTCTAACTGTCAGTTGTTAGGCTACCAGTAGCTTGAACACCCATAAAGAGTAGCTCATTCAAACACAAAACACGTACAATGATCCCAAATAAATAAATAAATATTCTGTATTTGTGTCAAGTATCATGCATGCAGCCAATTTAGTCTGTTCAGATGTTGTCTAAAGCTTTTAAACAGTGAGTTTAGTTTCAACTCTGTATGACATTATTGCTTATATTAATTTGCTGAAGAATCACACTGACCTGTTCATGTTGTGAACAGTGTTGCACTGATTGTGCATGTTTATGACGGGCGGCTCGAGACACGTTTTTTTCTTCAATAGCTCTCAGTCACCATGAGAATTTATTAACACCAGACATACTGCTTGTATGTGATTCTGTCTTTAATGATCAAATGTCTTAAGGTATTAACTTTAGAAACAGAACTTGGTGTTAGGCAGACAGACACTATTTATCTTACACTAAATTCCATTCTACAGTCTCAATTAAAGGTCAGATCTGAGTAAGATTGTCAATATTTTGCTCATTAACCTTCAAGTATTCAATCTGGTCATGAATATAACCTTTTCACTAAAATACATGCGGGATGTTTCTGTGTTCAATAAAGTAAACAAGGGGCTACATTTTTTTTTTGTTCTATCATATGACTATAAATTGTGAGAGGAAGCTGTTATGTGATTAGGCTTGATTAATAAAAAAATAATTAATTCAGCTAAATTGTTTTACATGTATAAAAGATCTTAATTTAAGTTTAGGCCTTTCCATTAATACAGAGATTTCACAGACATTTTGAATCTGGCCTGCATAAAAACCATGAAACCATTTAAAAGTAAAACATTTTTAGACTTAATTATGGATATGTACGAGACCTTCAAGTTAAGAAATTATAAGAACAAAGTTTTGTAGTGCATGAGTCTATAAGAATCCTCAGTAATTTACCTTTCAGCTAAGATGCATCTTCTGACATGTCAAAGCCAAGATTTATATCACACACATCCTGGAATATGTGCATCTGGCTCTTTGACAGCATACATGAAGCTGGCACAAGCTGCTGGGTGCACCGTTAGCTGGAATGTTGTCAGAGATTATCTTTTCTGAGCAGAAGACAGTATTTTCCAGGTTCTCTTTTGTACCCTCTACTGCCTTTAGGCCTACTTCATTTCAAATTTTAGAAAATAACTAGTTTATTTTTGTAATGCAATTGCAGTGCTATGATAAAAAGTTTTTGCCCCCTTTCTGATTTTTTAATTTTTTTGCATATTTGTCACAGTTAAATGATTGAGATCATCAAACAATTTTTAATATTACACAAAGATAACCAGAGTAAATACAAAATGCAGTTTTTAAATGATGATTTCATTTATTAAGGGACTAAAGCTGTCCAAACCTACTGGGCCCTATGTGAAAAAAATACTTGCCCCACCTTTGCTAAATCACAAATGAAATGTGATTAACCACATTTTTTGGAAAGCTGAGTTAAGTTTCACTTGTCTCACCCAGGCCTGATTACTGCCACACCTGCTGAATCAAGAAACCACTTAAACAGAACCTGTCCAAGATAGCACGGTGGCATAGTGGTTAGCACTGTCACTTCGCACCTCTAGGCCTGGGGTTCAATCCCTGCCTTAGATCTGTGTGCATAGAGTTTGTATATTCTCTCTGTGCTTGCTGGGTTTTCTCTGGGTTCTCCCTTAGTCCAAAGACATGTAGGTTAGGTTGATTGGTGTGTCCAAATTGCCCATAGTGTGTGTGTGCCGTATGGTGGGATGGTGTCCTGTGCCCTATGTGTTTTGGGAGGGGCTTCAGGCTTCCCCGCAACCCTTCACGGGATTAAGTGGTATAGTAGATGACTGACTGAGAACCTGTTTGACAAAGTGAAGGACACTAAAAGATCTCAAAAACCAACACATCATGCCATGATCTAAACAGACGAGAAACAAATTAATCGACATGTATAACTTCTAAGGCTTTGGCACTCCAGCAAACCACGGTGAGAACCAGTATCCACAAATGGAGAAAACTTGGAACAGTCGTGAACCTTCCCAGCAGTGGCTGGCCTACTAAAATTACTCTGAGAGCACAACGATGACTCATCCTGGAGCTCATAAAAGAACCCATATAAAGAACTGCAGGCCTCACTTGGCTCAGTTAAGGTCAGTGTTCATGATTCAACAATGAGAAAGAGACTGGGCAAATATGGCTTCCATGGGTGAGCTCCAAGGAGAAAGCCACTGCTGACCACATAGGCTCATCTCACATTTGTCAAAAAACATCTTGATTTCATAAAAAAACATCTTGATTTCATGAAAAGAACAACATACCAACAGTCAAACATGCTGGTGATATTGTGATGGTCTGGGGCTGCTTTGCATCTTCAGTACCTGGACGACTTGCCATAATTGATGGAACCATGAATTCCGTGCTCTATCAGGAAATCCTGGAGGAGAATATCCGGCCATCAGTTTGTGACCTCAAGCTCAAGCGCATTTGGGTAATGCGGCAGGACAATGATCCACCAGCAAGTCCACCTCTGAAGGCTCAAAAAAACAAATTTAAACTTTTGGAGTCAAAGTCCAGACTTAAATTTGATTGAGATGTTGTGTCATAACTTTAACCAAGCCATTCTTGCTCAAATACCCTCCAGTATGGCTGAATGAAAACAATTCTGCAGAGTGGGCCAGAGTTCCTCCCAGTGATCTGAAAGACTCAGTGCCAGTTATCTCATGCTTGATTGCAGTAGTTGCCAGCAAGGGTTATTTACTTGGGTTATCAATGCGTAGAAGCGCTTTGAGGCATACTGTTGCAAAAGGCGCTATATAGAAATAAATTGAATTGAATTGATGTTAAAATTTGATTGATGGTCTGAATCATTTAACTGTGACAAATATGTAAAAAAAAAAAAAAAAAAAAACAGGGGGCAAATTTCCACTGTACTCTATACCTTTTTGACTTTATTATCCTACTGCTTTTCTTAATTGATGTATCAGGAGGTGTTTTTGTTTTGTAAGGTCTACATACATTTATAGGTCTCTATGCCACCGACACAAGGAAATACAAGGAATGCAGTTCATGGGCTTACAATTTATATGTATGTATTGCAATACTGCAGTCACACTGTACTGGTTTTTGTATGATAGTTCCTGTTTTTGTGAAAAACACTTTTTTTTTTCATTGTACTTCAGAAGACCCTTATCATGCAGTGGATATGAAAAGTCTACACACCCTTACAAAATTGCAGGTTTTTAAAATATAAAGAGAGAAATAACAACATAAATGTCAGACTTGTTAAATCATTAATGTGATCTTCCAACAAACAAAAATTCTGAGAAAAAAGAAGTGTTTAATAGTTGGGAACAATTTAAATTAAAAAAAACCTAAAAACACCCTGATTGCACAAGTCTGCAATTCATAATGGGGGCACTAACTGTTCTCAGAGTTAACCAGTCACATTCAAAATTATGCCTCTAGATAGACCTGCCATCAATTAACTTGATTCTGATTAAAATCAGTTAAAAGTTAACTGTTGTTATAGTATTTGCTTGAATGTTTTAGGTTGCATTTTACAGAGAACCATGGGCCACAAAGAGCTGCCAAAGAAACTACGAGACTTCGTTGTCGGGAGGTACCAATCAGAAAATGAGACAAAAATGTAAATGAGACAAAAAAATATCGAAGGCACTGAATCTACCATGGAACGCTGTCAAAACCTAAAAGAGTATCGAAAGCACTGAATGTACCATGGAACGCTGTCATAACCTAAAAGAATATTGAAGACACTGAATCTTCCGTGGAACGCTGTCCAAACCTAAAAGAATATCGAAGGCACTAAATTTACCATGGAACGCTGTCAAACCCTAAAAGAATATTGAAGGCACTTAATCTACCATGGAACGCTGTCATAACCTAAAAGAATATTGAAGACACCGAATCTTCCATGGAACACTGTCAAAACCTAAAAGAATATTGAAGACACTGAATCTCCTTGTGCTTGGTGGGTTTTCTCCGGGTGCTCCGGTTTCCTCCCACAGTCCAAAGACATGCAGGTTAGGTTGAT
>JABJVR010047535.1:0-27326 GCA_025773905.1 Chitala chitala
CCCCCCCCCCCCCCCCCCCCCCCCCCCCCCCCCCCCCCCCCCCCCCCCCCCCCCCGCCCCCCGCCCCCCCCCCCCCCGCCCCGCCCCCCCCCCCCGCCCCCCCCCACATACCTCTTGAAGGCCTCTGCAGGGTTTCTCTCACATTCCCCAGGCTGCAGTGCACTCTGGGCCGACGCCGCCTCCCTGACCTTCTCCTCGTAGCCAGGGAGCAGCCCGCTGTGTCCAATCTGCGCCACCAGCGCCCGCACAAAACCGCCGGCGCACAGCGTGTCCGCGTCGTCCGCCCGGCAGAAGTGGAAGGCCAGGCCCTGGCGATGCAGGCTGCGGTGGGCGCCCTGGGACGCGGTAGGCCACAGAAGCTCCGTGCACAGGGCCGTCTTGCCACTCCCGGGCCCCCCCACCAGCAGCACCCCCCATGCCGTGCCTTTCCCTGAGCCGGTGCCCGGGGGGCCGGACCCCACGACCTGCTTAAGGGGGGTGCCACTCACACCAGAGAGTGCGTTGGTCTTCTCCTGCAAACAGTGTTGCAGCTTATGGAAGACCCAGTCCCGGCAGTAAAACCGCTTACCCTGCAGCAGACTGGTTTGCGCCATTTTGAAAACCTGCTATTCCAACAGCTCACGCAGTTCTCTTCATCCTCCACGCCACAAATCCAGGACGACCTGGTGTTTATTTAGGGGCACGCCACAATCCACAGTTCCTCTTCCAGTAAGGCTCCAGGAGGGCATTTCATGGCAGATGGCACCAGGCGCCGTATCACCTGCAAAGGTGACGTTGTTTTATGCCAGCCTGTAGTTACTACTCCCCACAGATGAATGACACTGTTGAAGGTATCTTAACTTCCAGAAAGTAGAGGGTACTAACGCAGCCAGCCTTATTCCATTAACCACAGGACCATTTACTACTTCTCATTCCCGTAAGTGTCTCCTAGGTGGACTTCGCTGAACCGCCTCATCAGCCTGACTCCACAAGTTTGAGGCGTCATCGCATTTTCATCCGCTTCCGGTAAAGTCGCATTTATAACTCGTTAAATTAATAGCAAATAATCAGCAAATCTCACAAGCGGTATCCCTGAAAGTCTGTGTAATATTTATACTAATATGTACATCCTGAATAAAAAAAAATTATACACATTACCTTCATTATCAGACGGATAAAATGATGTTTTGACCACAAACGTCGAGCGTATATCGGCGACCCAATAACAGCAGCTGCGTGTGCTGCGTAAAGCTGGCTTCTCTGCGATGTTTCAATCTTCTGCAAAACCTGGCCGCAATAACAACAACAATAATAATAAATAACAACAACAATAACAACAACAACAACAAACAGATAGCTCTGAATAAATATGCAATGTTTGAATTCCCATATCACCCAAAGTTAAAAGAGTGTCTCGCTGTTAAAAGCGCATAAAAGGTGCCCCAGCCATTTGACACCGGCACATGGGGCCGTCTGCTTGTCCCAAGCAGCTCACCGATTAACCGGGCCGATTACTGTGCCATCGCGCACGCAGGGAAGCCGGGTATTTGTTGGCACAGACTCGCCCCTTCCCTGTGCCCCCCCCCACTGATCGCTCTTCGTTTTCAGTGTGGCTTTAAATCGCAAATAAGTCACATCCGTCCTGCACGGGCATAGGCTGAGAGCTCCAACCCACACACACACACAGCTTTGCGGGATACGTTATTGTAGGAATACTCCAAAGCTGTTACAGTGTATTCAACAGAGAAATCAAACTGCACCCTAATGCCTACCGCATGTAACGATCCGGGCCAATAGACCTATTACGATCGTGCGTAACGCAAACGGCAAATGTTTCTTCCAAATTTTCCAATTATTTCCTAGTCACCCAAATAATCGCCCTTAACATGCATTGTTCATTGGTATGGCTGGGCCAAGATACAGATGCTGTACCAGTATTAAAAATAATCATTTACCTTCCTACTCCCAAAAACATCACCATCCTTAGATAAAATAAGCTATCTAAGCGCACGGGCGACGACTATTTCTTTTAAATCGCGGGGGGAAATAAATGTTTTGAAAGACAAAAACCTCACCTATGCACTTATCACCCACTGATTTTTTCCAGCTTCTGTAGTTTCAGATCTATTCTCGCTGGACAGCTGGTATCCAGCCTATTGTTACTGATTGCAAATATTATGCACGTCAAACACCAAACCTTTGTTCGTCTGTGCGTTTTTACTTTCTGGATCAAACATTTATGGCTGCTCACCTCCGGCGGATCTCCGTCCCTTCGCATACGCTGATTAACCCGTAGTCGAGTCAGCCTTTTCTGCTCGGTGATCTACAGCAATTTGCGCTGACCTCGGTCCCAAATGTGATCAGACGTTTTAAACTAAATGCTGGTTTACTTAAGCCTGCAGTTTCAAATCCAGCCCCCTTTTCCCCTCTTTTCAGCTGATCCGCTCTCGTCTTCCCCTTCTCTTTCTTCCCAGCGAGGCTACTGCTGCCATCCCACACAGTGCTGGACTGCATCGATTTCTCCTCCTACAAGCATTCAAAGCAGCTCGCCTGCATGCAGAGAACACACGCAGAACAAGGGCCAGAGGGAAGGATGGGAGATTGAGTTTTTGCATGCCGGTGTTTCAGGTTTGCGCATCCTGTTGCGGCAGGAATCCTTTTTTTTTGCGCCCGCTGCCGTCTAGCATCTGCATGATAACCTAGGTGTGTTTTTGGAGGTGGAGAGGCAGAGGTAGCGTTTATTGATCCACTTGCATAGAAATTACATTGAGAGCAAACTGTACAGAAGTACACCGCTCATTTTAAGTGCAACACACGTGCAATAAACAGCATTTCCTTAGTTAAAAAAATCTTTTGTTAAGTCAGAGTGAGTGTGCATCATTAGGATAATTATACTAATGTAAAGAACTTTATCCAAAGTGTTTTTCATGAAATCCGTCTGATTTCATCACGAACGGTGATCCCAGTAAACTTTTTTCGTGCTGCATAAATAAATAAATAAAAATAATTAATAAATAAATAGATTTAAACGTAATCGGTTACAATAGGTTTGACTCCCACAATACAAAATTACGTACAGATGGAAAAAAAACCCAAGCGGGTCTGCAACAATAATAAACTAATAAACTTTAAAATCTTGGTTCTGTTGTTTCGACTATATATCGTAATATTAGGTAATTACGTCATTTCCACTTGCTGTATTTTGAACCCTGAATATCCTGTTGGTAGTCCTGTGTTGTCCTGTGCTGTTGTTTTATGCACCTGCTGTCCTGGGGGAACCTTATTTTGTTTCACTGTGTACTGTACCAACTGTGTGCAGCTGTTATGACAATAAAGTCACATCCTCTCCTAATACATGTTTTCAATTCAGTATACCTTTTATTTAATTGTGTTATATTTAATTCTCGACCTTGGTTCATGGAGAAATAAGGCACGCGTGTTGCACTTTATGCCAGTTTTCTGTGTATTAAGTACTATAATAACAGAACAGAAATATCAGCATGGTTAAAAGGCATCCCACCTACAGCTGGTGCCAATGCATGTCACTACACACAAAGTCAGTGACGGGGCAGACTCAGTGGGTTCGCTAAGCCTGTCAACCCCTCCTCCCACCTCCCGTTCCAATCGTTGTCGCTTTACCCTCGCAGATGATTAATCCTCTACCCATGCACTGCGTGGGTTACATCTTATTTTGAGAACATTAATTTTGTAGCAAATTAATACTACCAAATTAATGCACCTTGTGCCTCTGTTTTAAACTTGACCAATACAGTATAAAAACATTCCACTCTGATAGTAAACAGGCCAGAAAACACTTCCTGGTGATTTATCAGTGCAGCAGCACAGCATGGTTATGCTCTGCAGTTTACACAGATCTCTCTGTCTATCGCTCTCTGTCACTCTGTCGCTCTCTGTCCTCTGTGTCTTTCACACACACACACACACACACACATCTGATACATAAGAGGGGTTCATTAGTATAGCTCTCATCCTTAGAGCTCCTTTCTCTTTTTTATTGCATCAACTGGGAGTGAGCAAACAGTTTATTCTGAGACAGTGCTGAAGCACTGGTCCCCTTCTCAGCAGCACACAGAGCCCTTAGTGGGAATCACTCACTTCAGCCTGGTGGATCAAGCTGCAATTTTCTTTCACTCAGTTAAACACAAACTGGTTTGGTTTTAAGTCCAAACACATGTCGTTCAGACTTGGTTTTTCACTTTCACAAATTCAGTCCCAAATTTTCTTTTGTCACTGGCATAAGAGTCTCAAGGTAACCATACATTTTAATATTACCACATACAAAAGAAGTGATCAAATGAAATAACATTAAACTGCTGCTCTTTACAAACCAGGCTGCGACACTTCTGAATACCACTGTCATTCTAATAAAAATTTTAAATTTATCATGAAATTTTAATAATGTTTTCTGCTTAAAAAAATTAGTAACTTTTAAAATATTTATTTTACAATTCATTTTTGACACAAATTTACATTAAATAATAAACGCAGGCTCCAAAACATGCTAGTGTTTAGTTTTGAACCTGCAGCACCTCATTTCATTAAAAATCCTGAATGAAATCAACCAAGCCAGAGAAGACATCACAAATGAAGAACTAGAACCTACAAACCCACAAGGCTGGTTCTCCATACAGGAACACTTTGGACCCTTCACAACATCATTGTGGAAAAGCGTTACTGCTGTCCTGTGAATTATACATGAAAATTTTACAAGTAAATTATAAATCACTCATAATGGATGAAAAACGTAGTGTACCGAGTTTTCTAAGCACGGTATCCAATCTTCCATATGGTTGAAACAAATTAAATTCAGTTTTCGGTATTGAGAGATTTTGGTTTTCAAAAGGCAGTTGTATGGATCAGACTTTGATGTTAATTTGCGTGAGAAAAAAAATGAAAAGGTGCGTTGTTTTGGCCACTGCATTTTATCCTGGTAAAACCCGATGAAGCCATGCAGATGCAGTTCTGGCTAAATAGGACCTCTTCCTCTGAGAAAGCCCACCAGCGGGACCCCTCTGTGGCGGAAAACAGAACGAGTTTATACCAGCAAATGATTCCGTTGCACAGCCAAGTGTTATGAAACAATGAGTGCCGTTGTAATGCTGACAGATTCAGGATAAGACTAGAAGACTGCGCCTCTCTGTGCTGTATGTAGGCAGTCCACAGGGGGTGGGGATTGGGTTTATTAAAAGGTGATAAACTTCAGTACGGACCAGCAAATAAATAAATTCGGTTCAGACAAAGTTTTCCCCTTAGGTCAACTGAAGAATGAGTCTGATGGACGTTTTACGGTTTATTTGCTGGCATACAGAACCGTTCAATAATAACTCCCACAGGTGCATGGTTTATGCAGCCTGGTGGCAAGCAAGAGGGAAGAGGAGGAGAACATCTTTTGGTCAAGTGTCCCCAAAATGAAACAACAACATGTTGAAGGACCTCCCCTATGCTATTAGTGCCCTACTGTTGTTATGGTAACCCCTGAAGGTCATGTGTCCTCTCGTGTACTTTGCCCCAGTGTCCTGATGGAGGTAGGTCCAGTAGACTGTAACTAACATCTTAAATCTGAAATATTTATGTCCCAGGAGTGTGACCGCACAGTGGGACAATGGCAGAGGAGACCCAGACGGGGACAGCTAGGTCCCCACCACACCAGCATACCCTTTGGACCAACGCAGCGGCTTTCACAAGAGTGAGGAAATATAGCCAATATTGTCTCATGTTTATGCTGTTTCCATCTTTCAAACCAAGGAGGACAGCAAGAAGTAAATTAAGTAGTAATGCAATAACGTAGTGCAATTTCTCATGTATGTGAATATATGTACAGCATAAAGTACAATCAACTAGACCTGAAAAGACAATATTTTGTTAAGAAAAAATATCTCAAAGAATCATTTTCTGTATTTGTTAAAATGGGACATGGACCTGAAATCTACGAACAGTGAAAAAAATATGAAGGCTTTAATAATTGATTATGTGGTGGCTGAACTGGGTCTGTACGCTGGATTATTGATGCATGAGCCATTCCTCCATATCAGATGGGTCTGTTTAAAAATAATCACTGTTTGACGAGTTACATAACTGTTCTTCTGGAAAATGACAAGGTCAAATAATTAGTTTATTTTTGTCAGTCAAAGAAACAGTGAACAGATTTTGCCATTGGTGGTGACCGCTGCAGGTACACCTCTCAGTAGTTTGTGCTACGGAAGTGACAGTCCGCGTTCAAACCAAGGCAATGAAACACATCTGCATGAGCAGCTGTGGCTCCTTAAAAGTTTTGAAATATAGCTATGATCCAAACAGCTCTTCCACTCTACAGCATCTGCTACAAGAGGTAATGTGTGTGTGTGTGTGTGTGTGTGTGGGAGGGGTGGGGACAAGGCATTTGAAAATATTTTTTTAAAAACGAAGGTAGAATGGGTTTGATGCAACATTCACATGTTCAAAATTAAATAAGAGAAATTACTACTGAGACTGTCGTTTGCTCACGGTTTTTTGACCGAATTCCTCAGATCTAAGGCAGAGGCTGACTTGACGCACGGGCAAAGGGTCTGTCAGTTCAAACGCTTCCATATTTATGAACCCAAGTTTGTGTTCATCTTCATGCATCTTGGGGTTAACCTGCCGGCAGTAAGCGCTCAGTCGCCAACGTGCTCTTGTACTTTACAGGTTATACTGACAAACGTGTTTTCCGGATTCTGGACACTTTGATGCGGGCATTTTGTGACAGTTGAAAATAATCATTTAAAATGATAGGTTTACTGTCTCAGACATCCAAAATATATACATAAAGTGAAACATTGTATGTATAGTATATTCAAAAGACCTGTAATTATTGAAAACTATTAAACGAAACGGTGTCAGCTATACCACATTTTGCTGTTGTATTTAAACTCGCGATTTTAATTTTAATTTGCAATGATTTTTTCATGATCCCACTGCGCATCTTGGTTCAGTTGAAATATATCACAACATTAGCGTCTGTCGAATCCAATCACTGAGCATAATGTAATCAGAAATCACCCTTATCTTCCTATACGTAACGTCAGATGGCCAATAAAGCGGGTTCTGTGTAACTGGCGTGGGAAAGTGAGCCGTGATTAATTCTGAATCTATTTTCACGTTAATCTGTTAACTGGCTATCTGTTATCCGCGCGGAAGACGCACGGGAGAGCCGCCCCGTGTTAATGAGCGCCACGGAGCTGAACACACCAAGGAGCTGAACACTCCTTCACAAGAGCGATGCTGCGAAATTTCAGCGTGAGGGCTGTTACTTTCCCCTTTCACACCTCTTTATTTATTAATTTTATGGTTTTCTTTATTTATATGCTTTTATTTTTTGTACATATTTATTCTATACTGATGTTTTTCTTTTATGTATAGCACTTTGAATTGCAATGTGCGCGAAAGGTGCTATATAAATAAATTCAGCCTTGCCTTACCTGTACGATCCTACGCATTCGGCCGTAAATTAGCACTAGTTTTATTCCCTTATTAAGCCTCGTTTACCCTACATGTATAATTCTTGTACATTACTAAAGCACTTGCCAAAGCACCGAGAAATAAACTCGATTTGAAAGCGTCGCATCGCAAAATGCAGCAGTAATTGGGAACTTTGTGAAGTAATTTTCACCCTTCACACTGAACTGTCAGCTGTCCTGCATACTGCAATCTGCCCGTCCTCCGTGCCATGCTCATGCCAACCTCCTCATATCCTTCTGCAGGTGCTGGAAATTGTATGTTGGTAGAAGAACTGCATTCATACCAGAAGTAATCAGAGGTCTCTTCTTTCACTGGAGCGCAGATTAATGAGGCTCCTCACCATCTGTAATTGTCAGAGCACACGAACACGACGGCGGGGGGAGCCGCGACGCAAGTCGCGAAGCGGTCTCACCTGCCCGTCACTCCGCACCGTGTGCTTTCGGCTGTCATCCGAGGCGTCGCGAAATGTGGCAACTTCATCTCCGTTTGATTAAACCATCTGTCACAAACCACGCTTTCGTTTTCTGTCTTTCATTCACTGAAGGCGCCTTTCGTTGTGAATAAATATATCACCCCGAAGGGCTGCAAATAATTTTACAACGTGTAGAGAAGAGATCCTGAGAACCGGAGACCACCCGTTTTTCCTGAAGATTTCAAACGGTGGAAGAGATAGCAAACGTAACGCTTGCTCCTGGTGGGTTTGGATCGGTATTGGTTTGAGGGGTACATGAACCAGGAGGAACAGCATACAGAGGGGCTGGGATAGGACAGGCAAGGCAGACAATTACGATATATACAAGACATACGATTACAGTACATAGTGCAACTACAAATCTGCAAAAATCCCCTTGAAGCATTTTTGTCTAGGGCCTACAGAGTGTCTAGAGTTGCCCTGATTTTATATATATATATCCCACCCAATGTCAAGCTGTCCTTGGGGTATTGACTTGTTTCACTGCCAGACCAGATCATGTTCTTTTTTCACTTGTTATAGAGACAAATAATGCAGACCAAGGAGTGAGACACTTATGCCCTTTGGGAAATCATGGACTTACAAGAGTGATGTTCAGCTCCTACAAATGGTTTGTGATAATTTTAAAATATTCATAAATTTGCAGTTTCCCAGTAAAAGCTACACACAGATGACAGTGTGACAACATGCTACAGCACATTCTCTAACACACCTTGTGTTCTAGTTCCCTGCCTCTGTATGCTGGAAACCCAATATATTATTGTGACTAACTGTCCTTGTAAAATTATTATTACCATCAGTTGTACCTGTTTTTACACTTAGATTCAGTGCTTATGTGGTTCTCTTGCTGAATTCTATTTCTGATGCTGATGAAATTCCCAAAGTGTAATTTCTTTGAAGTTACAAACACATCAGCATGATGCAACTCACCATGTGAATTTTTCATATTGTGTATGTGAACAGTTTTAGTGCTCAGTCTGGAAGTGAGTAAACTCTCCAAGCCATTAATTCTCTCATTGCATGTTCATTCTTCACATCTTTAGGGATGAAATTTTACTGTTTACATGCTTTCTTGATGCAAAACATTTTCTTGAATATAATGAAGTCGTAATTGTTTAAAGAATTTTAAGGTCAATAACAGCAGAGCAGTAAAGAACTTTAAAGACTAGGAAAATCCTGAAAAATCAAGTTGCTTGCTGCAGATGAATGCTTTTCCGATACTGCAGAGGGAGGCTGGTCAAACACACTATTGATTTTCCAAGCAAATTAATGACGGCTAAGCAGCAAACATCTCTCAGTAGTTGCAGCAATAAGGAGATTAATTTCCAGAGAAGCGAACCTCTCAGTTTCTAATGCTAATTCACATTATTCAACTGGCTGCACACAGATCTGAGCTCTGCTTCCATTACCTGGGGTCTTGGACATGAAACGTAAGGAATAGCTGCCATCGTTTCTGGTAGCCAGAGCGGCAACTCCAAGGAAAAAGCACGCAAGGCTTTCAGGTTCCTTGTGCAGCCCCCCCCCCCCCCCCCCAGACTCTTTGGCTTTGGTACAATAACCTTATTATCCACGTGTGGTGAACACAATGGTCTTCTGCCAAGGATGCAGTAACAGCAGCATTTCCCGGTTTGCCCAGTTCGTGCTCTGCTCTGAATGGATGGCATTCAGTCTAAACAATGGGCACAAAGGGTGAAAGAAAGCCTCCTTTATGTCCCAGCGGCTACGCCTCAGTCTTCTCACAACTGGGAGAAAGTGTGGGCACTGTTAGTCAGTCCTCAACAGTCTTCGGGGATCAAATGGGCCGGGCTTGAGTCTGGCAGGGTCTTTGTTTATGACACATGGCGAGGAGGACCAGGAGTGGCAACCTCGCCCCGCTGCCTCGTCTGCGTTGAGCAGAGGTGCCACATGTTACCGGATGGTGAGAAACCTCGCAGATAAAAACCAAGGGGTGCAGGGGTACGACACGCTGACAGACTGCAAGCCTTTCCTGACTAGTGACAAAGGCCTGGTTGAAACACACAGGGTGGAGTCGGGTGAAAAAACTGGTGATGACTGAATTTTTGGCTTTACAATCCAGAATCTGAGGGCAGGGGGTCCTGTTGAAAGCAAAGGGTGTGAATTTGCCACTCACCATTGCCTGACACAGTTTTCCATACGGAGAAGGAAACCAACTGAAACATCACAATCTTCCGGCACCAGACTTGAATGGGTTTTTCCACATTGGGAATTGCCATATTGGCACTGCCACATTAAAAACCAATTGGTTTCAATAGAGATGCCCATTAAACAGATTACAGGTTAGGTAAATCTGTGAAGGAAGTTCACATTTCAGTACATGACTGGGCCAAAAGTCACTCATCTGATCAGCAGGGTCCAGCGGGCTTGCCATGAAACAAAACATGTCCGTTGGCCTGTACCAATGAATTACATTCTTACGTTAGTTATCTGCAGGCATTTAGTATATTCGCTTAACAACATTTACATCTTGCTAAATCTACCCATATATTCCATGTATTTTAAACTGTACCTTTGATGACTGAGTCATATGTACTGGCTGCTGGCTTTGCCAATGTGACTCTTCGAGAATGAAAATACAGACAGACTGATGGCTATCAAGTTTTTCTGGATGGATAATAAATGAGGATAAAAAATTGCTTAGTAACACTATTACTTAAACTGTGACATACTAATAACCAAAATTTGACAGAAACAAGAACGTTTAATGTTGAACCTTATTTCCTAAGAGTTATCGATTTACTGCTGAAGTTGACAGATAGTTATTTAGAGACCGTTTATATGCCAACACACACAAAAATGATCTGCTTATTATTATGCTTTAATAGTGCCAGCTTGTGGAAATTTAAAGACCTGAGGTTGTCTCCCCCAGCAAAAATGGTTCTTAGAAATGCTAAAGTGAGCTGTGCTGACAGCCTGGAACAGGCCCTTGGAGTTAGTAGCATTTCGCTCATGCTAATTCTCGCATTTAATATGGATGGCAGACATTGTCGGACTGACCTTGCATCATCGGCGGTCAGTGAAGCTGAACCACATGAGTTTGGGGGGGGGGGGCACAACGTCTTCAAGACCAATTCTGAGTCAATCCTGGATGTTGCGGCACACTAAATGAAAATCAGGACAACAGAAACACAAAGCTATGATTCATAAGCAAAGCCATTCCCCTCAAATATGTGTTGTTTAACCACTGTCAGTGCAGTAAGGGCTACTGAGAATACAAACCACCTCCTGTTTCACTGAACTGTTGTTACACTCTGCTCTTTAAGAGAAATGTAAAATTATTGCTGTGATGATGAATTTATTACCACTTAAACATTCCTTTGCTTCCTGCAGTAATTTAATCCCCCCCAGTCATTTTCGCTGGTAGCCCCATGCTTGAATTTGCCGACGTGACAGACGACGCAGGGATCATAGGTGGTTCGCAGGCAAAAGATGAGGAGGGGAAAAATGCTGACACAAATGCCTCCCCTGCCACTGTCACAACATGACAGATGATGTGCTGATTGCTGCTCTGGGATCAGAGATGCCTGTTGAAACTACCTGTGGCTGTCTTTAGACTCATATAGTCTCTCAGAACTCTGTTAATGCACCTCCCTCTACCCAGCATGCATAGAAAAAGACACGATGACACAGGAATAGTGGGGGTGGCCGTCTTTCCCTTTCTCAGTAACCTCATTTGGCTGTTCTTGGCCCATTTTGGCTGTTCTTGCCCCGTTTTGGCTGTTCTTGGCCCCCTTAGTTGCCCCCACCAGCCTTTATTCGACTTCACCTGGACAGCTGCATAGTTTGGATCCATTTGACTTGTCTCTGTTTGACACTGTTCAACCCACTTGGCTTTACATGGTGCTTCTCAACTCTGTTTGTCTTGGATTCAGAACAGCTCCTGCAGACTAACATCCCATGTGATACGTGGCCTTCCTACTCTCTCTGTCAGCTGGGGTTAGTGTGTGATCCTGTGTTAACAAACAGGGCTAGTTTTTCTCCTTCGATACCTGGATAACTGCCACCGTTCCATGGTGAAAGGAACTGGAGCAAGACCGGCCTGGGTCACTGTAATATTGTTTGGCAGCACAACTGGATTTTAAATACCAGAGACTGGAGTCTATGACATTTTGGTATACTTCCTCTGAGAAAAATCAAGTCACGTACAAATATTTCCTGCTGGTGGCAATGACCTTTTCATTAGAGAATCACAGCCTTCGACTATAAACTGTTACACAGCTTAGAGATTCCACTTAACAAAAGCTGCATGAATGAGAATTTTGTCTGCATGTTCGTCTCTCATCACCTGAAGAACAGGGAAATCGGACAGGTCTGTTCCGAACCAGTAACAGCTAGCGTGCAACGCTACAGCTGTCTACATGCTGTTGCCGGTGGGGGGGGAGCAATTCAGGAGACTTATTTGTTTAAAACCATTTGTTAAAACATAATTTCCCCTTTAATTGTTTTTTTTTTTAAACATTCCTCTACTGAATTATATACGTTAGTATTTCTGTTTTTAAAATTAGCTGCATAATTTTCTTTAACAAAGAGAATCCTGGCTTACTTCTCTTGGAAATGCTTAAAATTAAAAGATATTCAATGGAAAATAAATTATCTCCTTTGTTATTGTATCCATTCATGTCTGGGTTCAGTATAAATGTTTTGGCAAATATCAGTGGAGCAGACAGAACTGGGCTAGAAAGTGCTCCCCCATGGAGTAAAGAAATCACCCATATAATGTAAAATAGGTTTCACTTCACACAGCAAAGCCAAGAGAAATACTGGCCAGATTTTTATCATTGATGCTTTCCACAGAACACGTGGCCCTGGTTTCTATGCGGTGACTCTGAATCAGTTATATGCATTTATCCATGGAAACCACATCCTAATATAAGGTCCAGTTACCGCACGGGCCCCGCACCCTGTCCGATGAATCGGCATCAGTCACCATGGCAACCATACATCCTTTGAAACAGCTACTCAAATAAGCTGCTATTAGTTTAGCGAAACACAGCACAACTTTGAAAAGAACAATTTTCTAAAGAGCACCATTATCACAACTGACCCCAGTTTTTAGTGCAAAAGAAAATGTATAAATGAATGATGATGCTGTTTTTCAAAGGCATTAAATACACATAAAGTTACTTGACTGAACATCCAGCACCAATTACACTGAGGGGCGGCCAGAGAGGTACTGTATTTACTTTCTACTTTCCTAACAGACGTTTAAAGAGGAGGACAACTGATAATTTGCCATCCACTTTGCCTGATGGCATTAAAAGCAGAGCACAGGACTACAAAGGAAATACTCGTGTTCGTCACCCTTCGTTATTTATGTCCTATGACCAGTCTTGGGCGTGGGTTTTGCACACAGGTTTCTAACTGAAAACCTCTATGCTGTCTGTGTTTTTTTTTTACTTTTTTCAAGAGAAAAAAGCACACAGCAACAAAATGGAAATAGAGCATTAGTCTATAAATCCTGAACATGATTCTAAAAGTACTCAGATAAAAATGTTTTTAAACCTACTTTGACATATTTGAGAAACTGTTTGTGACAAGGCTGCATTGAGTCAACAAAGAGAAGGCCTATTCTGAGTGACAGGATGGAAGTAACTTCAGTCGTGTTTATCTTAAATCACTTTAATACTTTGGTGAAGGGAAGGGACTGCCATAGAAAGCTGTCAAAACAAATACAAAAATCACGGACTCCTGAGCTCCTAATAGCGTGTCACTTCGTTGGTTCGTTTTACATGCAGTGATGCCACAGTCTTTACCATGAGGTACACGTGTAATACGAGAGCAAAAGAAAAAAACGAGTTAAAAAATACGAGTTAAATTCACTGTCCATATTAGCAGTTTGTTGCGTAAAATCTGAACAGTGTAAATCTGAAATTCAGTGCAATGCACCGTGTACCTGACATATTTCGTATTTTATTTACTGTTCAACTAAATCCTCTAATTGACAAAGAATATTTTAGAATTGTAGCTAGTCCATTAATGTAGTTAATTTAACGGTACTGCAGTAATGTTAGCGCAGCTGTAGTTAAATGCGAAGCCCTTTATATGTCATTGTTGTAGACCCATCATGATGCAAGAACTTCCAGAACTTCTCACCTTGATGTTACACGGGTATGACAGTGCTCCATGACATTTCACTTTAACAACCAGGGAAGGAGTCAGCTGGAAGAACATTTCCCTATGGCGATCGCACCGACGTTTGTGTGTGTGTGTGTGTGTGTGTGTGTGTACCGTGACCTGAAATAGCCCCAGCTCGACAGCCAAATGAAGTGCTGCAGAGAGCCCCGTTATGACCATGTCGCCGACTCTGTAAAGGCGCTGTATTCGCTAACACGCAACATTGTTTTCCACCGTAAAGATGAACACATGTAGCAAGGTTACAAAGTAACCAAAAACACACGACTGTTTCCTGGACGGATTCTAACATCGGGGCTTGAAATGTAGACGAACGGATGAAGAGATCATAAATATCCTCTGTCGCGAATATGACAAAATGAGACGCATTCGCGTTTCTGTTCAACTCAGTTAATCGACTCTAATTAGAAAGGTATTCGGCTGGGGCGGAAATTTCATTTCAATCTTGGGGGGAGGGGGGTAATAAATATATCATAAATAAATATATCATATAATATCATATCAAATCATAACATTACTGCCTGTGGTACTCAGTTTACTTGACTGGTTACCAGGTACTGCCGAGTTATTTGCAGCCCTACAATCGGGCGAAAGCATCGCCATGTTTCCATAGGCTGAAATCCCGGGGGGCGTCCCACCTTCAGATGGGTTGTTCCCCCTAGTATGCCACTGTAAACCAAGTAATGTCATTTGTGTCCCTCAAAGAAATTGCTCTTGGGAAATATTTCTATTTATTGTAACCCCCCCCCCCCTCGCTCCCGCCCCCAAAAATGAAATGAGATTTCCGCCCGTGCACCTCTCAGTCTTGCTCCCTTCACCCAGTGGTGTAGGTTGACTGGCGCATTGCACTACGCCCATTTACAGGAGTGGCAGCGCACAACATATTCATCATAACCAGGATTTTAGCTTTGGAGGACCAGTGTGCCAGCCAGTACCACAGTACCCCCCAGGCCAATTACCTAGGAGATAAAGTTAACCTAAGGAGGATGGTCTGGACTGCTGGAACCCTGCCCAGGACCGTTGTGCCTCCCTGTAAAAGTGTACAGGCAAACACAGTAAAAAGAACTGCTTCACGTCCCCGATCCATTGTGATGTTGTGCAGCTGATGCGTTTATGCAAATCGGACCGCACCGTTATTGATGTGAACAGCTGGATGCTCCGTCATCAGCCCGTGTTACTCAAGGCTACGACATGAGGGCCCCCACTGAGACCCCAAGAGACATCTGCATGCTGTATTTATTTGTTCTTAAAGTGGAATGTGGTAATGGCAGTACCATGCCCAGAGGCTGACAGCGTGGTTTATCAAGACTAGTTAATCACTCGCAAAGGGCAGGCACAATTCTCCATCGTTCTGCCCACTGATTCTTCTCTTGGTGTGTGTCGTACTCAGTTCAGATAGCGCACCCTGCAGATTAATTACAGCCCTTACCAAATTGCGCAACCTCATTCTGCTTTTCTTGCTCTTTTCCTTGGGCAATCTCCGCCAAATATTAACTAAAGAGCGAAGATAATTGATAGGCTCCGAATTAAATGCGCAAAACACAGTTATTTCGGGACTTCATTTTCATGCCGTACTCTCAGCGTGTTTTTCTATAAGGGTAACGGAATATCCATATAAAGGCGAATTTGCGCGGTTTCACGCACACACACACACACACACACACACACACACACACACAAATGTGTTAATTTACTCTTCGTCTAGACAACATGAAATAAGATGTCAACGGGCCTCTTTTTAAAATTCAACAATGTCAGATATACTGAGCCCAAGAAATAAAAGATTAATGGAAGACAAAGAAATTGTTATATAACCCCGCAGTCACGAGAAAGAGAAAGCAAAAACTGACATCTAACCTTTATTGCTACATAAAAAATTTACAGAGCTCATTTTACTCCGCTGCACCTACAGTATAAAAGCTGTAGTTAATTATGTTGACTTATTCTGTATGCACTTGCATGGCTGGAGACACTAAGTGAAAGATCATTGATGCTTGTTGAAGATTCATCATAGTCAAATCCAGACTGAAATCCTTTACTCAAACATCCACATCTGAATTTTTAATCCGGTTTTCTTATGGGTGCAATTAAAAATATATTTTTTGCTTTCATATCCTGTGAAATCATTGAATAACGTCTGCATACTAAAACGAAATATAGCAATGTATAAAATTCAACCTAACTTTTTTATGTAGTTACATGCTACCTTTTCCCACATTGTTCACATTTATTATATTTTGTAGTTGCCAGAGTCAGTGACCCTTCACCCAACACAAAAATACTTCACTTTAAAGGTTTGTACTGGTAGATCAACTATGATACCTAACAAACTAAAAACCAACAATATCTTGAAATAAAATGTCGACAATGTATGTTTTGAAGCAGTGAAGAAAACTAAAAATGTTTAAAATCTCAGGCAAGGTTATGCCATGTGACAGTTCATATTAAAATGACTAACAGGTCATACACCTGTTACTGAGGTTGGTCGCAGTTTCCTGGCCCACTGTGGAAACTGAATATTCCAACTTCTGCCTTGGAGGTTGGAAGGCCTGTTATAGGTTCATATTGGTCTACACTCCGTCTGATTTTTTTCCTCAGTTTTCACCAGAATTACCCAGTGGCAAAATTAAACCTTTCCTAATGTTCACGCAACCTATGGAGTCACTGAGCAATATCAGCATAGTCACTGAATTTCCAAAAAAATAAACAGCCTGACTGCCTGACGTTGTTGACATGCCAGCTAGACCACCCTTGAGAGAAGACTGTGCCTCACTAATCTTTGGGTCACACTGATCTAGAATCAAGAGATGTTCTGTGGTCAAAGAGACCCTTCACACCCAGATGTGGACACAATTCACACCTGAATATGGACACATGTCACACCTGGACATGGACATACCACCCCCTAAACACAGACGTCCTTCACAGGTGGAAACACTTCACGTCTGGTCTTGTCATGTGAGCTTCCTCTGCAGAAACCTGCCAGGTTGTTTATCTTCCTCAATCCTGGGAGAAATCAGGTCAGCGCTCTCAGGTTCTGCTCTCTCTGTCTGCTAATAATTTAAGGAAAAAAGTTTCTTTATACTGAAGGTACCGATTTTCTGAAGGAATTTCTATTTGTGATTTGGGAATAACTACTGTCCTACTGAAATATATGATAAAAGAGCAGTAAAGAACAGAACTGTGCATTCTGTTGGCCTGCCCTTGACTGTACTAACTCCCTTTATGCATTTATACATGACAACACTGCGCTATTCCTCTTCCATCCTTTTTAACAGCACTGCTGAGCGGTTTTGGCCTAGTGTTGAACCATACTTAATTTCACAAATATTCTTTAGGTCCGAGGTCAGCTTTCCACTGTAGTTTAATATTATTCACGTTAACCAAAATATTTGCATGCTTTGTGCTCTCATCCATTTTTGCAGGAATCAGAAAAACCTTGAGGCACTTGTGGTAGGATTCAGTGTTCAAGTTTGCTCAGCACTGGTTGTGGATAACATTAAGGCATGGACCATAAACTTGCCATGTTTTCATCAGGAATCCTGACTTTGTTTTCCATACCATTTAATTAGCCAACATTAAAGTATCACAGGAAGTCCAACGATCATCTCTGAGGTCTCTGTGCAGAGTGTGAGCTGAGCTGTTTATACGTTTTTGTGTACAGTGGAGAAATACAGGAATGCCAGTTTCCTCTCACAAACTGAGCGGCCATTTTGTCTGACCAGCACATATGAAATATTTTAGGCATAAAAATCAATTCCAATCAAAGTGGGAAAAATAAAGCTGCACCTCCCCCCCCAAAAACACATCTGGTTTATGTTTCACTGTATTGTTGTGTACATTATAAGCATAATCAGTAGAAAAGTTGTGAAAACTTCACTCAAGTTAATTCAGCCGTTACCTGAAGTACACTTTAAAGAAAACACGGGAGATCGTGAACGATGCAGCTTCACCACGAGTTTCTTGTTCACATAAAAGTAGGTTGCAATAGGTGAAACTATTTAAAATTTAAATTACAGTTTGCTTGAAACTTCTACGGAGGAAAACCTTAATTCAGATATGCAAAGGCATTACAGAAGCAAGATTATTGCCATAAAAAGAGGTCTAAACATTCAGGTGAACTAACTATGGCCTTTAAAATTATACAAGCTATTTGTTTTGCACTGGGAATTTTGCCAAAACTATGAGACAGATTTCCAAACAGTTTTTTTAACAAACACTGAATGCAAACTGTTACAGCTTTCATACTCAGACAGATGACAGAAATAGGACAGGAGAAAATGTTTGGAGAGCATCTAGCACCGTTTAGACCTGTAAAAAAAATTTAAAATATAAAAATAAAAGGACTTTCTAACTGGAAATAATACATTGTTAAGCACATGCAATATTTATGAATGAGAACTCAGAATGACAAGCGTCGAGCCCACATGTGCACTCACAGCTGGCTTTCCCCAAACTCGTTGTGCTGCCTTGGCTCTTGTCTCCCCAAACTCGTCGTGCTGCCTTGGCTCTTACTTTTACTTGTGCACTTCTCGCAAAACTTTATTCTCCAAAATGACAGATGTTTCTATCCATTCAAAAATGTATGTTCTTCAATAGCCTTATAAAAACCAGTTCAAGTATTCCTTAAGTCAAACCTATAACTGAAAACTTGCTTTAAACCCATATGTCATTGTTCAGAGCTTCTACGCAAATGCCAGATTACTTGCTTATGTGCAGTCTAAATGAATTATATTTACAAAAAAAAAAAAACAAAATAAATAGATTTAGAACATCTAGAACATGGATTTATAAAATCCAGTTTTAACACTCCCACACAGGAAGACATAAAGTCATGTTGATCATTTGCTGAGTTGTATAATAGAACAGCACATATACGTACAAACGAGAAACTAAAAACATTCGATGCTTGCATAAGGGAGTAATAAGACGGAATGGGGGAGAGACTTGGCTTCTGCACATGGCTTAATTATGAATTATGACTTGCTCTTTTATCTCGCGCGTGCTGATAGAAAAAGAAAAGACCGGCTGCCCTCTTTGATCTCTGTTAAAAGGATTTTTGAAATACTTTATTTATTTATTTAGCATCTTTTGCAGCGTCAGCCTAATGAGGAGAATTCTGTGATGATACCCCAGGAAGATGATAAGGTAACGGGGGACACATGCAGGCAGGCCTGCCTCCCACCCCTACTCCAGCATGTTAGGAGGTGGGAGGAAGGGGGACACGAGGTACCCACACCGTGTTCCGGGTAGCCGTGTTGCCTAGGAGACCGGCTTGGTAATTCAGGGCCAGAAAGGTCACAGGCCCCCTGGTTGACCTTACAGGAGGCTGCACTTCCTGGACTTAAACTTCAATGTCCCAAATCCACAACCGTCTCTCCAGTCACTGTATGATTCATGCCTCTATTTTTTTTCCCCAAGACTGAAGGAGAATGATTCCAAACCCATTGTGTTATTAGGACTCTATTACATTCACATATACTATATTTGCTTAGCCGATTTAGCATTTTTCCAGAGCGTGCTGGAATTTTTGTCCCACTTACAGAACCAGATATTGGTAAATTATGCAAACTGGGTTTCTCAAGGGCACAACGGAAGAGCCCATCCAGGAACTTCTCAGATACATGCCAGTCTTCTTCCAGAGTTGCACTCCTACTCCATCTGTCATGTACGATGCACATGTGACATTCCTTGGTGTAAGTATATATTCTGTTTAGGATTCAATTCAGTTCAATTTCAATTCAATTTATTTTTATATAGCACCTTTCGCAACAGCATGCCTCAAAGCACTTTACACAGAAAATTGAAGAAATTAGAGATTCCTTAGAGATTCCTAAGTGCTTATGATAAAACTGGTCTGAACTTTACTGTACTGTATTATTAATAGTTATAAATTCTGAAATGTATGTTGTGCTTAAATCAGCAAAATGCCGCTGAGCCCACATCAGCTCCTCACCAGCATTTCCACACCCAACCATCAAATGCGAGAAGCAATCCTGGTAGTTTTAATGTTTGTTAATTACATCCAGAGCAGGAGGATTCAGTTTGTAAAGTGCACCTTCCTTAAACCTGTTCATACAGCATTAGACATATAATTAATGGGGTAACAACTGCATTTAGTAGCAAACACATAACATATTTTAAAGCTTAATCTTTGTATTTAGCTGTTTGAATTTACACAGGGAACAAATTCCCTATAGCTGGACTGATCAATCAGTCCTCTTGGTGGTTTTGTGTAATTAAATACATGCTGTGCCATTGGAATAAAACTTTATTAGTCATTTGTCAGAATGACAAAAGGGAACAGACATTCATAAAAGGCTGATTAAGGCCTGTTTGTACTCTGCCTCCATGCAGACTTTTCAGTCTCTCAGTCTTTGTCATTTTCGCCCATATTTCTATGAGTAAAACCATGTAATTGCAGACTACACTAGTTGCTATTTTGGACGTCTCATTTGACCATCACTGGCCAAAACACAAAAGGAAAAAAATCTAGAGCATACTTAACCACCCAGAATGGAAAAAAACAGTCATGGGTTGGCTGTATCAAAGAGCAAATAAGTACTGTGAAGTACAGTGTTAGCATCCTGCAAGAAGAAATCACTGAACAGGGCTCAAGTCCACTGTAGGCAACTTGGAACACAACCAGCACAGCCCGCATGCGAAAAAAGTTCAATGGCACAAAATGGGATTATCTGAAGTTAGGCTAGTTGTCATGCCATCAGTAAAAAGAAACTATAGCTCTGAATGTAAAACATGCGAGTTTTCAACTCAACAACACTGTCTGTTTCACATTCTTCTTCCCATTGGACATGGAAATGCACTGACCATGAATGAGTCAGGGGCAGTTCTAGGATTTAAAAATATAAGGGGCCACAAAGGGGCCGTATTTAGTGTAGATGGGCCAACAATATGTTTTATATTGATATGTAATTATTTTCTAACGCAACTAGTGACTGACAGGAGGAGGGCACTAAATGGGTCAATTGGTTTTCAGTGTCCCTGTGTCCCCCCTACATCTTCCCATGGAATGAGTACATTAGCCATGCAGCCCAATGGTAGGCACACTGGGATTTCTGTAAGGTGTGTATGTATTGAACAAATCGCAGACCATGCCAGTGTAAACAGGCCCCTTGACAGACGACCTCTGTATTTGGAGAAAGATCAATAACTGAAACCGTAGAATAACAGTACAGTTTCAGACAAGCTGCAGTAAGTGACAATCAGGTTATGCAACCAGTAAGTGAACACTCAAGGAGTTCAGTTCAAATTCTTTCAAAACTAGTAGCAATTGCAAAAAGTTTAAAGTTTTACAGTTTTTATATTGGATCATGTTGTGAAGCGTATTGTACTCAGTTTTGATAATACAGACCATAAGGCAATTAAACAGAAAACTAATTCAAGTCAGATAATTCCTTCCATGTTCTGGGAATTGAAAAAAAAAATCAACATTGGCATGCCAGATTAATTTTTTTTATATACATTACTGACGTTTGCTAGCTCTTTCCTAAATATAACTTTGGAAAGGGGTAGAAAATGAATGACTAGCGTTATAAAGCTTGTGGTGTGTGCTTGTTAAAAATAAATGTGTTTCTTCTTGTAAGTCAAATGTGTACTTATCAGCTTTCAGCCCCGGTAAGGCTGATTTATTTTTTTCTGAACCAGAGGAAAACGCAGTGAAAGGGAAACTTTCTTTGCCCTCTGCCTCCTCTATTTTAATTTCCCTTCCCCCCTTTTAGTAACTTGCAACAGGAATGCAGAAAGCAGGACAAACACACTAAAGCTGTCCTTGTTTTCCATTTTTGATCAAGTGGCATGTTGGGAGAAGCCAGAGTGTTTGTCTTTCTTGTGATGCTTGCTGGGAAACTGCCCTTGACCTGCTGTCATCTTGTGACTGTCACAGGTGTTTTGGCTACACTGGGTCAGGCTGTACTGTGAAATAAACATGACCCCCAGCCCGTCCCGGCAGCTGGAGCTGGTGCCTCAGGCCGTATCCTCACCCCACCTCGGGTGTCGAAACTCAGTGTTCCAGAGGTTGCCTTTAACACACGTGACCATTATCAACATTGTAGTTCTTTCTTTAAGTATAATATTGCATGGAAATGTCCATTAGAAAACGCTGTCCATGTTGTTCATTCCCAAGAAGAACACACGCTCCGCACAGCCTAAAATCCACCCTGAGTTTTACCTTAACGTGAAAATGGGTTGCAGACCATAAAATGCCTATGAAATGTTACACCATTTCAAGCTTTTGGCATAGTTTGATTTAGGCCTGACAAAGGGAGGCCTTAAACCATCTGTATTATTGCTGTAATACTCACTGAGGTACCAGTGACAAATTATTATGGTATGGTTTTCAAGGTTTTTATTTTAACTGAGCAACGCTGTGTTGGAGTTCTTAGGGGATCATTAACAGGCAACTTACTGGTCATTTGCCCACACATGTTAGTGGTCAGACCACAGTATGAGGTGTACTTTAACAAAACATGATAATAGGACAGAGACTGGGTTTTATTTGTATAGTGCCTTTCTGAAACCGAAATATATTCTCAGGAATATTTCTCCCATTCATATATTTAACATTTTTTGCTGTATTGCAATACCAGGTCAATTCAACTTAAGATAATAGCTGCTTGTCTTTAGAAGTAGTAGAAGAAGAAGAAGAAGAAGAAGAAGAAGAAGATGAAGAAGAAGAAGAAACCTTTATTTTTCCCACAAGGGGAAATTACAAGGGATTATAATTATAAATTATAATTATAAAATTATTATAATGGGAATTATAATGGGAATTCTACAATACCCAATAAAATAAATCAATATCCATATTAATTCACATTAAATTAGCAAATAACTAGGATTTTTTGTTATTTAGGTTTATACATTTGCACTTAAGAAGATTTGAATCAATGCTTTTAAAATTAATGTAGCAAACTTTTAGAAAGCATGCATTGTGTACACATTTAAACTTGTGACACCGTTACATTTTTTTTTTATAGTTTTAAAGACAATCTTCTGGGTACTTCAATATATAAACATTTTCTTGCCATGTGATCCTTGTTTTGTTCACATTTCAGATGTTATATTTCACAGGAAAATGGCCACAGAAACACAAGGGCTGGTGTCTGGGTGATTAATCTTTCTCTGGTAATTATACTAGTCTCCCCCGGGCCAGCCCGTTAGCGTCACGGACTGGCGGTAATAAAAGGGTCAGGGATAGGTTTCAGTTAATAGCCAAAGAGGAACCAAACTTGGCTCCAGCCCCCCCATCTGTAACTGTCATAATGCCCTTCTACTCACAACCCAAGAATTATTTTCCACATACAATATTGTTATGCTAAGAGCGGACTGCATGCCACAGGTATCTTCGGTCCCCAATAATTATGGGGCTCTTTCTATTTTGCAATGAGATGTGTCTCTGGAAAGACCTCAGCTGCAGGGGGTGTCAAAAACAGCTGGGGGGTAGGGGTCCAGGCTCCTGTGGATGACGTGTTCTCCTCTCTCTCTCACATAGACTGACTATACCTCCTCAGACCACCAAGCACACCTGGACATGGGCCGCTCCACACCTGGACCCATGTGCTCCTGAGAACAGAGCCTGTGACTAAAGCTGATTTCTCCTCATCTGCCCACCTGACTGTGCATAGAAACTTGAACACAACCAGTGCATGACACACTACAAGATAGACCAATTAATTCAAATAACACTTATTTGTAGTTCCTCTTTTACAGAGCTGTAACATGGAGTTTTTCAGATCTGCATAACAAGAAAAGACAAAAGAATAATAACGTTAATATTTACAGTGTGTGTCTCTGGGGTGCATTTCATCTACAAATAATGTTTAAAAAACAAACACACACACTACCAGGGGATTTTCCTTACTGTTTCATGGCATCATTTTTTACACGTCTGACTTCCCTCCAGTTCAGACACAAAGTAGTGTGAACGTTAGACAGACTGTTCATCATCTAAGAAGCAGACGCCTGCACGCGGTCTGCCAGACATTGGTGCGACATGTGACCCAATTCTGCTCACTCTGGATCACCGTGGGAACGTGGCTGCGCATGTCATGATGGATTTATTGCGCATCGCCTCCCTGAAGGGTCTGTATATGAACATCTCCTCAGTGAAGCCACATAAGGACCTGTTGGTTTTGTTTCAGATTTCTTGTTAAATGACTGTTCTTCTGCTCTGTGCTTGCAGTTTTATGTTTATCCACCTGAGTTCTGTATTCTACTGACGTTTCAGGTTACTCAAGCATACGACAGTGAAGCTGTTTATATTATTATGAGCAGGCCCTCCTAACCTATACGTGATGATCACACTAGCATATCAACCAGTAATTCCATTTTATAATGTAGAAATTATTAAAGGCTCATTTTATTTAATTTAATCAGTGCTGACAGCATTTGTATCTGCGTTCTTCAGAACCTCTTCGTACTGGAGAAGACTGCGTTGACAGACCACCTGGGCTCCAAAGCAGCAACGTGTGAAGAGACTATTATGCCAATCTTATCTCCATGTCACGTGCGTGAAAAAGAGGAATGTGTGGATAAGTGTGTAGACGTTTGACAATCAGGATCCTAGAACAAAAACATTGTAGGAGTGTGCAGAGAGCTTTTCCCGCCACCTGGATCTGAAAAGACAGACAGCATCGTGGAGCGGTATGGAGATGCACCCTGACCACCAGCTCCTCACATCAGTGTCACAAGACGATGTGAGCATGTTCTCTGACCACCTGGTCTTCAAGACAAAGGCAGTATCATATGAGACAGTGGAGATCTTTTCCAAACACGTGGATGTTAGGAGAAAGATGACACTGTGGAAGAGTTGGGAGATCTTCTCCTTCACAGCATCTTTCCATCCATCCATCCTTTCAGTTCCCTCCTCTTCCATGTCCAGAGCTGCCGATGCTTCTGTTTCTCTTCTTATGTAGGAAATAGGAATCTATTATGAGCTCTGCTCAGAAGTTATGGCAGCCCATGGTGGGCAGGGGACGGGGAGCACACACATGGGGGGGAAGATGTCTGCTGGGATGTGTACGAGTTATCATGACACCTTCCAAATGACACACACTATGGCTTTCTGTAAAAAAGCAATTAGTCGGAAGCCTGGAATTTTCAGTCAATTACTCCCAACTTCAGGGGCCTTTGAGTTGCCTCATGGGGGCCATTATTTATACATTTAGTGACTTAAAATGCCAATTTGTTCCTGGTTTGCACATATAAAGGCCACTGATTGACTTTATTTGTGTGGCATCATCATAATTATTGGCCGTTAATATGTGATTGGCGACGTATGTAAATTAGCCTTTATGTGTGAAATTAAAGTTACATGAAAAATAAACCGTAATATTATTGCACTGATGTTTTGACTGTATTGTAATAAAAGAGTCTTTAATTTAATAAAGAAATATATGTAATGAAAACCATAATTAAATTCAGTCTGAAAGTAAAATTCTATCTTGCTGGCAAAAATGTCAGTGTTATATCAGAAAAATAAACAAATGAGAATAAAAGCAGTATGCAGTTTTATTTGCTATATAAAAAAGGGTCTTCATGCATATGTAAATACTGTTTTCGAATGGTAAACACTACAGAGCATTACTCTGCTTCAGCAGGGGAGAAACTGCTATTGCATTTTAACAACGTGCAGTCCGGGGCCAGCTACAACTGGCTGTGTGTGTTTTGTCAGAACTCAGAGGTGATTTGTGTGCCCTGTTAACAGACATGTGCGTGGCATACAGCTAAACTGACGAAGTCAGAGCAGTGCCGTGCTCCACAGCAGAATTAAATGAGATCAGCCTGAATGGAAAAACACCGACATGAACTCGTATCCGAAACGCAAACAAGGCGCACCGAGGCACGGCCAGGTGGCCTGGCTTTTCTGGGCCTGCGCAGGGTGTTAGCGCTCTGATTATCGCGGCCGTCCCAGGGTGGTTGGGGGATCGATCTGCACGTGGACCTTCTCACCTCTGAGAGCTTTAATTGGTCTGGGGGTGTGAAGGAGGTTTGACTCAGGGGAAACAAGCTGGCTCTTGTTACTGAGACAAAGGGATGAAGTTGGGCCTGCTGTGTGCAGGCACCAAATTCGCGGGTCGGCCCGGTCATCCGGTACATATCTAATAAATATGGACAAGCCATCCCTCACTTACTTTTTTTCATGGTCAATCTTCCAAACAAATTATGCTGATTCATTATTGGATTTATGAAAGACTAATATCCCTTAATATCTCCCCTTCTGAAACGTGAAAGTACTGAAGACAGTCAGACACATGCGTTCGATGTAAATACACGTATATCACAAGCGTTTTGGTTTTCTTTTCTATGCTTAGGATGCTTCATACATCACAATGGATGGAAATTTAAAAAAGTTTTATTAAAATATCTTTATGACGGAAAGAGAAGAGAGTAGTAGTGCAAGGTGGGAAAAAAAATTCTTGTATCACACTTGTACAGTCATTATCCAGACTTTGGCGTTTCCTGAAAGGGTTTAAGGCGAAATTGGGGGGAAGTTGGCGCTGGAGCTGAAACGAGTGTTTCCCATCGTCATTAAGCTCGAGAGAGACACATTCATAACGGCGCTGTGGTGTTGTGGCTGGGAGACGAGACGTCACCAAGCACGGCCATGAATTATGCGCAGAATGGCTGTGTCTGTCACGGGAATGGTCCCCCTCCATGCACTTTGCCCGAGGCTAATGATGTATAAAAGACGCCTCCCCCATCATCACAGATGAAAAGATGAACAGTCCAAAGAAGAACGGCACAGGTTCTACCTCGTTCTTACCGTGCTTTGAGTGTATTCTCCAGGGCAAGCAATCAATCAGCCCGTATCACAGTTACAAGAAAATATGTCCCCTCCCACCCCGTTTCAGTGAAGGAGCTGCCCACATTACCGTCCGCTGCGGCCGTTAATTAATCAAGCGCCTCACTTCTGACGCGTGACAGACAAACACGCCAAGCAGGACTGATGCTTCCCGTCTTGCCTGTCGCACCTTATCACCTCCGTCACCTTCATCACCTGCTGACTTTGACCTTCTTGTTCTGCTAGTTGCCATGTCTTGGCTTGGTGACAGATTGAACCAGGGGTGCAGACCAGCCCCCCGCCTTCTCTCTGGCCTGATAAACGGCTGCGCTCTTTGACACATTGAAGTGTATTAGGCCTTCTGATTTGTTGAGGTGTCGAATGGCACTGAATGCTCAGTGATGACTGGAAACTGCACCTTGTCTG
>JABJVR010047536.1:0-13736 GCA_025773905.1 Chitala chitala
ACACACACACACACACACACACACACACACACACACACACACACACACACACACACACACACACACACAGAGGCAGTTGATTAAGCATATAAAGAAGTAAAAAAGTTATGCAGTCACTCTGGTTGCTATCATATACTATGATACTTTGTCTAAACATCTGAAAACATCATGTGCAAAACATCCACAGTGGAAGAAATCAGGAAGGAGCAAATGCATAAATAGCACTATATTTACTCTCTTTTTTATTATTATTTATTTATTTATTTTTTCTTAAGTAAATGATCGTCTCAATCCATGGTGTTTGCAGTTTCAAGCATAGGAGCAGGAAGGTTAATCTTTAACATACAGTTCCTGCTAAAAGTATGGGGTCATAGTGAACTGTGGATAAGAATGATTTGTTAAGCTCTACAAGGTTCACTTTCACTAATTTGCTGTTTCTGATTGTATCAATCTTATTGATTGCATTAGATGAACTTGCAGTGATGTCCAGCACAGCATTGCATTGATGTCTTAAGATTGCTGCATCTCTAGAGTGCCTGCTGTTGCTACGTTTAACACAAGGCTGATTGGCTCTCAGCAGGCAGTATTTGAGTTAGACCAGATTGCCTTTGAACTCTGACCTGTGACAAAAGGTGGTGAGGTAGTTTTCTTTACAGGTTTAAGATGCATCTCCTGCTAGCAGGTTGCTGCATTTTCACAACAAAACACAAACCATGAGCTATGTTGAATGAAGTCCTTATAGGTTGACGGTTGCTGAATACTGCTGTATCCACCCGAGTTAAACTGTCCTGGTTTGTCTGTTTCCCCTGTGTTATTCCCATTGTAGTATGAGGAAAACTGGACTTTTTATTATAATGTTTGTAAGCTTTTCTGTGAGAAATGTGAGTTCAGATAGTTCATGCACTGGGTATAACTTGGACGTGATGCAGGTTGGAAGAATTGCAAAAGCGCTATTGCATGATACTGTTTACGCATGCGTACAACTATGCAAATAACTGTTGGTGATGCTGGTTTTCCTGTGTAAATTTAGTGTTTAAGCCTCTGAGGTACTGAAAATGTGGTTTAAGGTCTGCTCTATTTGCACATGTTTTCATTGTTGTCACAATTATGTTTATATATGGTTGTATATATATATATATGTTATCATATATTATGTATAAACAGTAGCTAATGCTGTTATTACTTATTTTTTTAATACCCTTTTTAAAGGTCAACGCATGGCTTTCTGTGTATAGCCTTTCAGTATGTTCTCATTCTGTAATTCAGTGTGAGTTATAGGTACACCTCTTAATGCAACTTCAGATTGCATTGCAAGGCCTTAATTTTGATCTAGCTAGATGTATTAAAGCAAAAGCTTGTAAGTTGTTTGGTTACTTTTCTTTTTTTTTTTTTTTTTCCTGACACATGTGACCTTATATGACATCACTCTTGTTTACCCTAATGGTTTGGTTCAGATCTACATTGACAACCTTCCAGATAAACCCAGTATTTATGTATCGCTGTACATTTTTTGCCACTTAAGGTCATGGCCAAGCCCTGTGAACGTTTGCTGTTTTGTCATTTTGTCTTTTTATTTGTAATTTATTTGTAACAAGTAGGAATGGTCATGCTATTTACATGGTATTTAAAGAGAAGGTGGAGGTGGACTGCGATTGAAGAAGTACCACTTAGATAGTAATTATTTCCATCTTTATGAGTGGGACGGGGGACTTTCAGTACTGTAATGTAGTACATCATGTATCGGTACTATAACGTAGTGCATAACTGTGATACCTGAGGCTGCTCTGATGTTATTCAGTACACTGGACTTAGCTATTAACTCTACTAGTGAAAGACTGCATGATACTGCATGCTTCTCTGAATATACAAGTACATTTCTTACCTGACATGAATATTTTAGGTTGTACTCTTAGCTTTGTACAGTTAAAGACAATTTAATGGAAGGTTGTGCAATAGTAGAAGACAATAAAACAATTCTAATATGGGCAGTGCATGATCCTGTAAACGCCTGGCATTTATTTATTTGTATAGTTTACTATTTGAAGAGAATGCACTTTTAATATGCACATTTTTATCTTTTTTATGTTTAAAAGTATGCTTTTTCTTTGAAAGAGAACAAAATATTTGTATAGGTCAAATTGCTTTACATATGCAAGAACAAAAATTGAAATATAATAAAACAAAAACACATATTTCCTGTTTTTATTTTTAACTTGTGTTTGTATATTCATTTATTCTTAGACATTCTTTTGACACCTTTAACTACGGGGGGGGGGGGCATTGGTGGTTTTTGGTGTGTGTAAGCTCAGCCAGTGTCATACTTGTCCTTGCACTCTGCTTGATGGGGTAGCGTGCAGAGCAGGTACGTTCTGCAGGCCTCTCATTATTACTTCCTTACAGGTTGGTCTAACCACAGATTTGGCTGCAAATAGAGCTGTGTGCAAAAAATATTCCATGCATGAACTTTCATAACAGGCATATATTATATGGCCATATTATCTGAAAGGGCCCTTTAGACACTAACTCATTATGCATATATTAATGAGCAGGGCATAGCTTTGAATAAATCATTGCCTTCTTATGAAGCTTCTATGATGATTCCTACATGGCGTTGTTTAGGAAGCTGCCGTAATTAAAGAAAATATTAAGGTGTGTGGGGCTAACCAAACAAAGGTTTGATTTGTACCTGGTAACTCCTGTGAAAAATGTACTCTATTGTATGTAGTGACTCCCTCATTTTTTAATGGTTGTCTCCAGTCACCTTTTCCTCCATTTAAGGTGGTACAGTCACAGGGCCCTTTTATTTTCATCGTCTGTAAAAGTTTAGTTTGCTGAAGGAGAAAATGTGAAATACTCGAGCTCAAGATGTTTCAATGCTTTATTTTACTACTTGCCACTAGAGGGAAGTATTGCTTAAAATAAAATACTGCCAACAGTACACTAGTATTTCCTCAAGGAATTCAGCAAAAGTGCTTTCAGATGCATCTGTAAATTCACTTCAGTCTTTATCGGAATGTCAGATCTTTAATATTTCAAGAGACATGGCAACTATTTGACACTTTAATGCTGAATTCCATTGAAGCTATACATATAACAGTTTAAAGTATTATTTTGCCACAAGGTGGCGCACAAGACTGTGCTCTGAGAACTGCACAACTATTTTATTATCTGCACGTGATTATAGTAATTAGTCAATGAAGCATTTCTGTCAATGTACAGATGGATGTTTCATTTGCAATCAAAGTGGACAAAAACGTTTATGAGAAATGACCCAGAAGGGATTAAACTAAATTTATAAAGGTAGGACTGTTCCACCAGAAAGATAAACAGTCTCAGATGCTGTAGTTGGTTATGTTTTCAATAATTTCTCCTAACAACAAACTGCACAAGAAGTGCAGAAACCACGCTTTTAAGGTAGATGGCAATAAAGGAACAATTCTGTAGAGGATTGTCGGTGCGGACTATTCAACAATTTGCCGTACAGAACGTTTATAAAGGAATAACAACAAGTACGCCATGGTTAAACTCATCAGGATCTCATACGAAAGCACTGGCAACACTTTGGACTAATCAGATTACTCATATTTTTCACTCCGTTATCCGCTTACTTTTTTTCAAGGACTGCTTTGCCTATTAAGTTTGCAAATATCCATTTCAGGTGGTTCCTACAGTGTGGTGACATGCATAATTACCTCCCTCAAGACATGCGCTACACAGCCTCTGTTCAGATGTGAAGTTCCAGTGCTCTCAGCAGTCAGCCACCTTCAGGGTGCTAATTTGGGCCTGTTACCATGCTGCTTGCTATCCCTGAAATTATTCCAGATGGCTTTTGAGGATCCGCTCCCCTTCTGGATCACGTTACAGCCATTCAAATGGATTTAAGTGAATCCCCTCGGTGTTCCCAGTAGGTCTGTTGAGTTATGCTGAGGACATTTAGTGCTCTTGTGATTGACGTACAGATTGAGCTCAGTTGATAATGGTTCAAAAAGAGAAACGGGGGGAATTTTGGTTGGGCCTCTATGTGAATTCAGTGCGCACTTACGTGCGGTGTGGTCTGTCAGTGGAGCTGTGGCAGAGCTGAGGTGTGTCTTGCATCTGTCTGAGAGGTTCTTTTTGTCATTGAAAGGATGCTTGTTGCAATGCACCCTGCCGCATCTCTGGATGTTAATGCAGCACAGAAGTATTTGGGCTGTTTTTTGCATGGTGTGTGGGTGAGTTGGGGGGTGATTAAATACAATGTTACATTGTAGAAAAACAGAAAACCGTCATCGATGCATGTCTGTTGTCCAGGAAAGAGTCAAGGGTGGAGTTCAGTAGAAGCACAGGTGCTTTGCTTGTCCCATACATGGAATGGTTTTTATGTTCTGCCACAGCCTTTGTCCTTGAGGACTGCAGCTGTTAATAGCCATTTTAATTGGCACCTTATTTTCAGTTTAAACACCAAGTGAAGAAGAAGGAGAATCAGGAACTCCACAGTGTTCAGGACCTAGAGGCTTATAGAAGCTTCCTCCAGGGAAAATGTTTTTTTTTTTCTTTTCTTTTCACTTAGATTATGCTGAAGAATGAAATTATTCTATGACATCAAAAGGAGGAAGCACAATATGTGAACCTATGTTTTTGTTTGATTATAATCTGGACAGAAAGGGCCCTTCCCTGATTTTAATATAGATGTGCTGGATGATGAACATCCCTGCTGTGGGGGCAAAAAAATTACAATTTCAGTAATCTATTATTAAGGCTATATTGTCATATTTGTAATCCTGCAGGTGTTGTTTTATCTTACCACATGTTATGAGTTATGATGCGTCTGTTATTCCTTCGTCAGTGTTGAGCAGAGCTGAACGGATGCTTGTTTTAATGACATCATTGGCGTACTGGTCCAATATAGACTGGTCTGAGCATGTGCACTGTGTCTCATTGGAATGAGGTGTTAATAATGAGAGCTGGTTGGCACCATTGAATATCAGTCTTCATTGGCACCTCTGCTTGGCTGCAGTCATTAGGTGGAAGATCAGAAGTCACTGAGCAGTTGGAGTGCAGGTGGTTTGAGGCTGACGCCAGGTTGTATGTGTGTGCGTGTGCACGCTCTCCTGAGCCCGAGCTCGTTAAAGCACTGGCTATTTCATGGTTCGCCACTTGAATGTAGATTGAATGTATGATTATTAGATGCAGTGAACTGGCCATGTTTTGTCCACCCAGCATGCTGCTCCAAAACCACAGACAATAGCAGTAATGCAGAACTGATTTGAACATTTTTTCATTTTATATATTTTTTTATTTATAGGGATGTATAATTCTTTCAAAGACTTAAATACCCTTTGACTTTATGAATTCAAGAAATGCAAAGCTTGCAAGGATAAATGACACAAGAATAAATAATTGTTTAAAATTTTTTTAATGTATAATCATTTGTGTTTACCCATGTAGTATTTACACGTTAAAGGTGGTACACAATATTTATTATTATTATTATTATTGTTATTTAATTATTGCTCTTATTAGAATTTTATAATTAATGTTAATTTTCGTGGTTTTATTCTTGAAAACAAGAATGTTGGTAATTTTACTATACCTATATTTTTATGCACAATTAACAAGTGCTATAATTTTTTTTTTTTATTCTGGAAAATTGATTCAGTAGTTCAGCAAGGGCACATACCAACCATTGCAATGTATTACTACAAACTATTATCCCGTGTAAATGTGGATGTATAGAACTAAAGAAAGTATTCATTTGTGATCCTTCCAGGTCCTCTGTAAGGTTTTGAAAGTGACAACTTCACAGTCCATTGAAATAACACTTGTCTCCTGCCGTATCCTGTAGCGTTGCTCTGTTTGCTAACATATGAAAGGATGCTGTGCACATTCCATCAGAATTCATGTATGGATGGGCTATTTTGCAATAATCTCTTCTACCTTATCAGCTTTTATAAACATTTTCTGTGTGGTTGCTTTCCTGGGCTGTTACTTCATGTGTGTATATTTGTTTTATTCATGCAGGTCCCCCTTCAATATATTGATACTGTGTATGCAAGTGGAATTTCTACGTCCCTCCCCAACAATGCCCCTGAGGATGAAGCGTGATCCAGTTTAAAATGTCAGTTGTGCTGGACATGGAGGAGTTATCAGTGAGACATAACATCACCTTTTTAAAAATTTTGCTATAATTAAGCAGTCAGTATGCTGCCATACACCCAAGAAACACTTTTATTTTTACTTTTGGTAAGAAAAATTTGGTGTTTTCTAACTGCACAATATTTTGCATGCTCCCTTCATTCATGTCGGTTAAACATTAGGTACAGTATGTGCTAAATTCATCTTACAAATTTAACTGGTTTTTTTTTTGTGAAACTGTGAAAATTATATGCATTATTTCTTATAATTGGTACTGATGAGCACAGTTTTACAGTTGTGCATGGCAGAGCTAGATAACCACCATCATCATCGTCGTGTCCACTTTCCAAGGTGAGGGTCGCAGTATTTCTCCTGAGTGTCTGTTTTTTCTAACAATCACCTCCTCCGTTGCATTACCTGAGAGGTGAATGCGAGTGTTGTTTCCAGGCAGACACGGCTTCACCTGCTGTTTATTTTTCTGTTTTGATTGTCTTGTATCTGGGAGAGGAGCTGCTGTGGGGCGTGTTTAGCCATATCTTCAGTATGTCTGCTCCATCGGGTGCTCAGCCTCATGTCGGAAAGTAAATGTCATGAAGAATGCTATTTGATTTATGGCACTGGATGCAAAACTTTGATGGTTCAGGCACACCAGCTGCTAGACCTTTCTTTGCTATAACCTTATATGTGTATATAATCAGGCAATTGGATATGATAAATTCATAAAATTTTCTAAGAACCTAATTTCACGTAACAAAACAGGCTTTGGATTCACAAGGCAGACTGTGTTATTCATGCACAAAATGTTACAGCAAAATGGTATCGTTTCAGGAATGTAGCCAGGAATACTAATGTATCAGCCGAGAGAGACCACATTTGTGTTTTTGGTTAAACCTGTACCTAAACCATCACATGTCTTCTGAACATTATACCAACTGAAATTACAGCAATGATATGAAATAATGACATATCCTGCCAGGTCTCTGTACATCTGCATTTCAGTGTACGATAATATTGCACTTTTCACAGTTGCCATGAAGTGCTTAACAGGGTGTTCACTTCAGGAGCAAAGCCTCACCAGCGGACTGTAGTGGCTGTAGGTAATGCTGGTTAATGCTGTACTGTAATAAAACTCTGAATGTAAGAAGACCTGCATCATATTATTCTAAATGTGCTACAACATATGCCAGAATTCTTCCTGACAGTGTTGTCTGAAGGAAAGAAGGATGTCTACCTCAAAATTAGAGCATAAAAAGTCAGGATTAAATAACTCCCTTTGGATTTTTTGTCAAAAGCATTAGAGCAGGAGTCAGGCATTAAAATGAGCTGTGCCGTTTGTGTGTGCATCCAAGTGTGCGCACACGCGTGTGCATATATTTGTTTGGGTGGCCTACATTATGAGCTTGGCTCTTAAAAAGAGTCGCTACCTCAGAAGTCGGGGGGGATGAACTTTTCTGTCTCTGGTTCAATTAGTCTGTTGCTAATGTTTCTAGAGATGTTTGCTGGGGAACATTCAGGAGTTGCATGTGCCTTTTAACGTGATATCAAGACGTCTGATGTAGAAGCTGGAGTGATTAATTTTGCTCTCCTGGACATACTGGCACATTAAGGAAGTGCTGTAAATCGAGTCTTATTGATCAGCAGAGAGATTCATTTTCAACACCTCCTTTCTGTTAACGGTTCACGTTTGTGTTCTGTCGAAAGAGCCATAACATTTTATTATAGAATGAAAATCTGAGAAAGCAGAAGATGAATCAGCGGAATAGAGTAAGTTTATGAAATACTGTAGAACAGTTTTTTTCCTCTCCTATGGGGACCACACATTTTACCCATTTTGGTTCTAAAAATATTTTGTTATAATTTAAATGGGTCTGCTTGTAGCCTTTCAAATTATCCTGTGTCTCTTTGAAAATGCTTGGGAACAAATGATGTATCAATACGTTCAATGCTTCAAAAGCAAATGACTTAATTTATACTCTGCGGAACTCATCCGCATACTGATTACCATGTAGCTGTTCCAACCGGAACCTTTATTTAATAAAACCGTTTGTCTCCTTCATCGTCCACGCTTTTTTCAGCTTGCCGTATTACTAAAGAAACAGCATGACCTGCAAACTGAGCATACAACATGTTTTACTGAATTCATCACAAGGGACCGACCCAGGAAGTAAAAACTCAGATTAATGAAAGGGCGATCGCCATCAGTGGCAGGCTATGTGTAAAGATTACAGAGATATATTAAATAAAAAAAACCTTTGGACATTTAGATTAAAAATCCATCTGTGAGCTATAAATTATAATATGCAGGTCTTTAGGTTTTCATTATTTTCATTATTTACTTGTTTGACTGCGACGGCCCGTTATACCTGCCCTGCTCATTTGCCATAATGGTATGGGCCTTGCTTTTAGTGGCAGTACATCCAGTGTAAAGGTTTAGGAGTAAAACCAGGCATTATGCAGCTGTGCAGTGTGGTTCTCCTTCCCAAACTGACAGCAGAGGTAAGAGAAATGACAGAGAGGGCTGCTTTGTCTAATGCAACGCGGAAACACGCGTGCTCCCTCTTAATGAACCGGCTGTCAATGCGGCACTCCCTCACCTTCTGCCTGCTCCATAAACAATATTTATAGCCTGTTTGAACATCATGTAACAGGAAATAAATTGGCACTTTAAGTGATGTGCTGGCAAGTCAGATTTTCGTATTACTTTTTATTAAGATGAAACTGTTGCATCTGTTAATGGCAAAAAGTTACAGTAATTAAGTAGCCCCCTCCCTCCCCCTCCATAAATCAAAAAGTATTAGCACTGTCTGTGCTGTTGTCTCTTTTTTAATAATAAAGGATAGTCTTGTCCAATTAGGAACTTGTTTTTTTCTCTTTGTCAGCATTTTCTTGTAGGCATAGACTGTATTGATCTTACTGGCGTTGAACGGCACAAAAAACGCTAACGCATATTTGCTTCATCGCTGCTCTGTCTGCTTCAGCATAGGCGAGCTTCACACAATCACGTAATGCTAGTTTAATGATAAAACACAGGAAACGTTGCGATTTGGTTTATGTCACATTGAAATGTCTCGAGTTCTGAAAGAGGTGTTTGTGGTAGCTGTGGCATGTGAGCCTGAATCATAAATTCCAGCTGTAAATGGCTGTGGTCTTTACTTAACTAGAATGATGCTAATCGTAACAACGTTTGATCGCCAGACTAACGCTGTGGATTACTGGGTAGTGCTGTTGCCTCATACCTTTAAGATTGTGGGTTTTAGAACAGATCGTGCACATTCTGTTGGGTTTGTTCCTTGTCCAGGGTGCACCCTACCTCGTGTCCTGTGCTGCCTGGGGGGGGCTGTAGGCCATACACAACCATGTCTGGAATACGTGGTTGGAAAATTAGTAGATGATATAAAGCTGATGTCAGAATAAGACGTTCATCTTATTGCCTTTGGTTGGTTCTCAGCCTGAAGCATTGATTTCCCATGAGGTTTCCTACAACCCTCAGTTTGATTGCATTTAGAGCGCAGGAAAGTGCAGCTATTTCTTTTGGCTTTTCCCTATACTGTTTACTAAGTAGCCATTTGCACAAATGTAGCTCTGTGCTTGGGAGATAACTGTGTTCAGCTGCATGTGACAACCTGTTTAGCTGTTTAGGTTTTTTGACAAGTGCTCAAAATCACTTTGGGGCACCTTTTGTGATATAACATACAAATCAGCATTTAAAAAGACCAGTAAACTTTGGGGGGGTTTCGGGCATGATTATTAAATGAAAAACACATACCTACCCCACGCACAGGGCATCAATAAACCAATTAATTAGCAAAGGGATATTTTTGAAACTTATTTTCTATTCAGTCAGTGACTAAATCCCCCTTGCCATGTTCTCAGAGTACCAACACTTTTCAGGTAGTAACATCCAATCACACATTCAACTAGGAGGATATGAATATCTCTTCTGCTGTTAGAGATCTTTCCTGAACACTTGTAAACACCAGGATGGAGCAGAAACATTGCTGAGTGGTCACCTGCCTGCTTGTGCTATTTTCAGACTTCAAACTAATGCCCCCCGTTTGCTTCTGAGCTCCTCTGTCTTGTGGAGGAAAGTGTGTGGCAGCACTGCTAATGCTGCAGCGTGTGCTGAAAGCGGCTCCTGCTTACTTCTGAGAAGTCACTGAAACACTTTGAGATCCGATGGCAGCGTCAGCTGTTGCGTACTAATTTTAGGCATTTTGAGGTATTGTTTTGCATGTGCTCACAAGATAATTTACATTCAGGTTACGAAAATTTGAATGCCACAGAGTATGGATTGACCACGAGGTCTACAGTATTATGAAATGGTTAAATGTGCGTAGTGTAAGAAAATAAAGAAGAAAGATAATTGCCTCTCCTTTGAAAAAAACTTTTCAAAAGTAACAGCATTACCTTCATGAGCCGTGAGAAAGAAAGGGCTTATAAATAATGTATATCGTTAAAGCTTTAATATGTAAACGACCAGTCCCTGCAGCTAGTATGAAAATTTCCAAGTTTCAATTTTCATGTATTTTTAATTAGAAGTTTAAAAAAAAAAAAAAAAAAAACTCCAAGCAAACAGCAGAAATAGTAGTTATGTTTTGGGACTGCAAATCTCTGGCTTCCAGTGGTACATCTTTTAGGATTCAGGAGAATAATGAATCATAGTTAAAATGATACTGCAGCGTAAGCTTGCAGTTCATTAGAGGGCCAGTGGCCCATTGGTTCTGATCTTCCACAATGTCACGGTAACGGATTGTGGGCTAGACGCGTTGACGTTTCTGAAGCAGTTTTTTTTTTTTTTTGAGGTGAGGGGGCCGGGGGCCTCTGTGACAATCATGGCTGCTGGTCTGTATGCTGAGTGTCCTATGCTTTCTGTCCTCCTTTGAGACTTGGGCTGACTGTGGAGTGAAATTAAATCCGCCTGCTCTCTCCTCTGCCAGACATATCTGCTCCAGGGCTCATGGCAAGGACAACACATACTTCTGCAGTGCTCAGTGGCTTTTCCATTATTTCTACCATGTTATTGCTCACCGCACGTCTTTATTTCCAAAGCATTATACCCTTTATAATTTTACAATTTATTAATAATGTTTTTTTTGTACTGAACAAATTCTGTTTAAATGCCTCATGAAATTGTACAAAAGACAAAACTTCAATTTCAATTAATTTTGATATAGCACCTTTCACAAGTTCTCTCAAAGCTCTTCACAGAGAGGAATAGGAGATAATTAACAGCAGGTGGATGACTGAGGTTAAAGATAAAGCCAGACAACAACAGAGGAGAGGAACCAAAAACTCCACAGTGTGGAATAAGAAAATATCTGAGGGCCCAAGTTTGACGGGCTGCCCAGCCCCTGCTTGGCCTACTAACATTACAGAATACACAGCTAAAAATGGAGACTGTGAATGTAAATAGGATTATGGAGTCCTTCTGTGCTCCAGGTGAGGGAGCAACTCTCTTTAGGATCAAGGCATTCCTTGGGTGAAGGCCCCATCTGGGAAGGGGGGTACTCTGGGTGTCAGTGACTCTAGTTGGGTACCAGGGACATATATGGATAGAGAAGTATTGCAGAGAGAGTGGTTAGTATATAACACAAACACTCGCTGTCCCATAACAAAATATCCCAGATACACTGGCATGTAGAGCAGTACCAGCAGCATTAGTTACAGTGGGCTGTGGAGACTGTTATGGAAAAGCTAAATCAATGAAGTAGGTGTTCAGTCATGATTCAAAGACTGAGATACAGCATCCCATATGTATCCATCCATTATCTTAACCACTTTTTCCTGGTGAGGGTCGCAGGGAAACCTGGAGCCCATCCCAGAGCACACCAACCCACCACAGGGCACACACACTACAGGCAATTTGGACACACCAATCAACCTAATCTGCATATCTTTGGACTGTGGGAGGAAACCGGAGCACCCAGAGAAAACCCAACAAGCATAGGGAGAACATGCAAACTCCACGCACAGAGACCCAAGGCGGGAATCGAACCCCAAGCCTGGAGGTGTGCGGCAACAGTGCTAACCACCACGCCACCGTGCCGCCTCCCGTACATCTCCAGGCAGACTATTCCATAGACTAGGGACTCTGTAACTAAAAGCTCTAACACCAATACTTTTATGTATGTGTGGAATGGTAAGAAGTCCTGCATTCTGTGATCACAGGGATTGATTTGGAGTATATGTGTTTATCAGTGTTAGACATACTGGTGCCTTCACTTTGAGTGCTTTATATGTTAACAGCAGAACTTTGAAATCAATCCTGAACTTAATGATAAAACTTGTCTGTTTAAATATCCTGTTGCCCCTTAAAATTTTTATTTGTTTACTTGTTTTGTTGTGAACTTCCATGTTAATTTAATGTGTTTTTTGTGAATGAGGTATATATGAGTTGGAACATTTTCAAAAGACTATTTGGTTTTGGAAGTTTCTGGATTAGAGATGTGATTTGTAATGTTCCATCATACTGACACTTACAGGCATATAAAGGCTAGATATGTGTTTGCTGTACTGAAGGTGAATTATTTGCAATTTAGGAACATTTAAAGGCTGCAGTCTTCTGAAAGTAATTAGCAAATTTATTTAGTCCTGTAAAATGATTAAATCAATTTATAATAATTGACTGGAAACTGCAGCTATGTTAAAAAATTTATAGTATTGTAGATTTTTCTATATCCACAGACAATTCAAATAAATAAAAACTAGACAATTACTTTTGAAAATTGTGCTAATTTGTTAGAACCCTGAAGTGAACTAGTAAAACAATCATATAACTAACCTGTAAGTGCGCCTAATTGATTTCTCTTTCTTTTTGTAGAATAGATTTTTTGAACAAACTCTCTGGAATTCCGGAGTTACAAAGCAGATGGCTGATTTGCATAGTCATGTAAACCATTACATGTTTGCTTGCTATGATAAATGACGTAGGAAATAACCAGCCTAAAAATGTTGCACGTTAAATGACGGGTGACGTAGCCTGTTGACTCCTGTTTCAGAGTACTTTTCTTTGACCCAGATAAACTCTTAATTAAACCTTTTTTGCACTAAGTTGTTGAATGCATAAATCGCCCAGTTACAGGTACACAACAATGAACTTCACCTGCATCTTTTAACAACAATTTTGAATGGTGTGAACATGTTCTTTTATTGAACTGTAGTAGGGCAGAACAGTGGGCCAGTGGGGAGTAGTGTCGCTTTAGACATTCTGGAGGTGGGTTTAATCTGGTGCTGGGGTTTCTCTGTGTGCATTTTACATATCCTCACCATGTGTTTGTGTTGCCTACCTCCCTCAGTCCAATGCCATGCAGGTTAGATGCATTGGGAGCTATAACCTGGTATGATTGCATGTGTTCCAGTGAGTCAGCTGCTTGGCTAGGTTATGCACTGCTGTGCTGCCAGGAGTCAGGCGTGAGACACAACACCACACACCGAGTCTGTCTGCAGCCAGGGGACAGGCGTGAGACACAACACCACACACAGAGTCTCTGTGCTAGCAGGGGACAGGTGTGAGACACAACACCACACACCGAGTCTGTCTGCAGCCAGGGGACAGGTGTGAGACACAACACCACACACCGAGTCTGTCTGCAGCCAGGGGACAGGTGTGAGACACAACACCA
>JABJVR010047536.1:13836-27325 GCA_025773905.1 Chitala chitala
CACACTGAGTCTGTGCTGCCAGGGGTCAGGCGTGAGACACAACACCACACACCAAGTCTGTGCTGCCAGGGGACAGGCGTGAGACACAACACCACACACCAAGTCTGTCCTGCCAGGGGACAGGCGTGAGACACAACAAGTCTGTGCTACCAGGGGACAGGCGTGAGACACAACACCACACACCAAGTCTGTCCTGCCAGGGGTCAGGCGTGAGACACAACACCACACACCGAGTCTGTCCTGCCAGGGGTCAGGCGTGAGACACAACACCACACACCGAGTCTCTGTGCTGCCCACTATGTCAGTGTGGTACTGCATGTTAGAGCAGGGCTAAATGCTTTCCTCTGGCAAAACTAAGTGCCGCAGTAACTGAAATGATAAATTGTATAATTAGTTCAAGTGAAAACACATTTAAATTTTTTACACCTTATTTTTACAGCTTTTATACAATTTTTTACTTCTTTACCATTTACATATATTTTCCATACCTTTAAACTGCCAAATCTGGCTTAACAGGACTGAAAACACATCTGAAGTACCTATAGGAACTATATGACCTATATAATATAATAAAATATAAGTATATCCATTATTATTATTATTATTATTATTATTATTATTATTATTATTATTATATACGTATATTAAGCCAAAAGCTAAATAAAAAGCTAAAACAACTAAAAACTGAAAACTAAAAAAAGACAGCAAAAAGTGTTTTTTGTGAAAAATTTAATGTCAGTGAAGAATCCGACAGCCCTACCTTAACAGTTCTTGAGTCATTATGTGAAATGGCAGCATTCTTGTCTGTCACCTGCTCTGTAAATGCCTTACATTGCATTCTTTATTTAGTGAAGTCTTAGCCTTTGTGTATAACACCACTACCTTTGCTTATATCAGCTTAATGGACAGACCATATTTACTGATTCTGCTTCATTCAGAGCAGGTGTTAACACAAGCAGGGACACAGCATTGCTGCACATTACAGTCCATAAAGGGTGATTGGAGTGTTACAAAGAGCTGCTACTCAGCCCCTTCTGTACCCTGTCTTATACCTTCACGTACACCAATCGCATCTAGAACACTGAAACAACTCTTTGCAGACATTATACAGTCTAGATCTGCTTTTAATATTCCATCAAAGGACTTTGCATGCTTGGAATTAATTATGCAAATGTAATTAAAGATATTCAGTGATAAAACCTGACTTATCTGTGAAACAGCTAAAAACTATTTTTTCCTTCTACCTTGCACCTGGACGAATGCTTGAGTGAAGACTTAATGTCTATTGTTCAGTAACTAAAAGCAATCTTTTCAACTCTCTTCACTTGAATGAATAATTGATGAGACAGTGCTTCAGAATAAAACATAATCCAATCATAGTGTATTGCACATTGATTTGTTCTTGCTATTATTTGGACTAGAATACTGATAGATTTTGCTGCAAATATTCCACACTTTCAAAAACAGAGTCTGATGAAGTGTAATATTAAATTTAATATCTTAAAAAATACATGTTTATATACAGTGCGGTCTGCTTATATTTAATGTGAACTTAATTTAGTCCCTGTTGTAGGTTATGACTTTGACTAAGGTCTCGGTGATTGTTGTAGTAGTGGCACTGTCTTGCAAAGGCTTATGTCCACATAATTTCAATAAGTGAATTTGGCAATGTAAACAATCTGAACTCTTGAACGGGGAGACTTTCAACAAGACATTTGGAGCTTTTTGGAGTTTTACTTCATATTTTTATTTTTCTGCATGTCCAATGTTCAAGGAAAGTAAACTATCCATCCATCCATCCATCAATCCATCCATCCATCCATCCATCCATCCATTCACTTAACCGCCTTATCTAATTCAGGGTCACGGGAAGCCTGTAGCCCATCCCAGTAAGCACAGGGCACAGGGCAGGGGACATCCTTGACAGGGTGCCAATCCACTGCAGGGCAGAAAGAAAACTAATGAACAGAAATACACAATTCCATTACATAAATTTTCCAGCAAGTACTGTTACTTATCGCCACCTCTACCTTTAAACCACTTCAGCACACATGCTGTATATAATCTGCTATTGACCACTGTCTTAATATGTTCTGCTGCTTGCAAACGAGATAACTGCTTGTGACACAAAGAGATTCATTTCAAAGGTGTGATCTATGAGCTAGGAGGTGTTGTTTTGGCATTGCACATGGTGAAAAGGCATTGAGTAAGACTCATCATGTTTTATTTCTTTGCAATTTCTCATCCTGCACAGGTTCTGAGCACATTTTGCTAACACTATGCTGGCAGCAGATTAGCCTTTGGCAGCTTTGAAGGCTCGTGGCCTGTGCTGTTTGGAGTGGTACCTGATGGGGGGTGGGAGCTACACTGCACGTTTTTGTAGCACGTTTTTGTAGCACGTTTTTTCTGTATTGTCACATCCCCTCCCTTTTCACAGACCCAGTGTAATTTTTCTGAAGATATCTCATGCTTATAATAATTATATTGTAAATTCTGACATAATGCATAAATGTTGTGTTTCATTCTCTGTTTAGAATACAAATAACTTTTCATTGCCAATGTCAATGTCAATTTTTATTTATATAGCGCATTTACAACAGAGCTGTCCAAAGTGCTTCACAACAATAAACAAACAGTGACATTAACATAAGCACAAATAAGATTTTAAATAATAAAGAAAATAAAAACAACTTAAAAGGAACCTTATAAGTTACATATTTAAAACATTTTGTAAAAAAAAAAAATTATAAGATGAAAATAGAGAAACCATGACTGTAAATTAATCAGATCAAATTACTATACTGTATATTAAAAGCCTTAGCAAAGGGCAATGTTTTAAGATGCCTTTTAAAAACCCATTTGAGTGCTAACAGAAAATGCACGGTGTTCCCAGTTTTTAAACCTAACTTTTGGAACTCGAAGAAGGTACTGATCACCAGACTTAAGGGCTTTTGTTGGTTTATATAGTTGAAGAAGATCAACAACGTAGGCAGTATCATATTTTGCTAATTATTGCAATTATTTCTTCTAATAAAAAATCTGCATTTTATAATGAAGCATGCACATTTTAACTAACACTGATAACATACTGTATATCATCTAAAGGATCAGCAAAGATCCAGTCTAGGTCTTAGTTTTCCAAAGACAACACTTTTTTGTTTTCTTCACATGGTTGGTAAAAGAGAATTTACATTTTCATTAGAAACACACAGAAGCCTCTGCTTTCAGCCAAGTGACAATGTAAAGGGGTTTGGCACCATGCCATGTCGTGTCACACTTTGTGTCCTGGAGCTGCAGAAGATTCCAAGGCCAAACTAAGCAATCCCCATGTCTGTTTGACCAGGCCCTGTAAAGCCCAAAGCCTGCTGTCCTGCCCTAGTGGGAGTCTGGTGCACAGCTGCAGCGCTCTAGGAAACAGCAGTATGTATCATGTGTAAAATACTCCATGTTTGAACAAAGCAGTATGATCCAGGGTTGTTTTGTGTCAAATCACATGCTGAGAACAGTATGCTTTACTGGTCGGGGACCAGCACAGTCCGGTCAAATGGAGAGGATTATGTGTATTCCAATGGTTTCCAGTTGTTTCTTTGTTGTTCTTCACTAAATTGCATTGCCGGCTTTCATGGTGTTTTTTGCATTCTTGTTAGTCAGCTTTTATTAACCCGTATTTCAGCCTCAGCAGCTAAAATTTCATTTAACCTGATGTTCATCTCTTTACCTGGAGATCCATTCTTTCTCTGTTTTTACATCTTTTTCCAAAAAACATTTTTTGATATGCTTGTGTGTATTGGTGGGTTTTCCACATTGTCAGAGATGCTTTTTAACATGGCAAAAAGTTTAGTTTTGACATATCAAAACAACTGGAAATGAGACAAATTGTAAAAGTTGTAAGAAGTTTTAATGTCAAAGTAACTGGGTAGAAAAAAAAAACATATATATATATATATATATATATATATATATAAAATCACAATACCTCTTGCTTTCTATACTAGCCTTCAAAGTGATACATTACTCCAGTCTGGCATTACAATTGCAAAACACAATGCTTTTAAGACACCCTGCTACTGCAATGGCTGAAAATGCTGAAAAAGAAACAATGAGGTATACAGCTCTGTTTCCAGGTGTTCACTGTGTTTTTTTGCATATAACATTTAAATTTTAATGGTGAATGTCATGAATTTTAGCTAAAACCCTGTCTCTTCCCTGCTCTTATTTCAATACTGTTTAGCAAACTTCTTGTTTTTTGAGTAATGACTCTTAGTGCCACCCAACAAAACAGGCCCATTTTATGCAGTTTTTCATGTGACCTTTGCTGAACTTCCAGTTACTGAACTGTGTAACTTCTACAATAATCTTTACACTCTCTGTGGCTTCTCTCACATGTTTTCCCTCTTGTTACAGGTACAACCCCGACGCGATATAGATTTGCTTCCTGGTAACTGAGCCCTCACCGCCCATTAGGTCATCCAAAGGCACACACATTATTTGTAGTCTTCCTAATATAAGTATTTGTTTTACTTGAATTTTTATGAGATGCTCTTTAATCTAAGTGTTTTCTACCCGAAAATTGTCAAAGCTATTTTAATATAACTGTTAGTATTAGGTTGAAATGCTACTGTATATTGAAACGTAATTTTAGCTCACAAAGTAGAATTGAATAGTTTTGCAAACTGCTTTCTTTAGTTTAAAACTATGAAATTGTATTATTAATATGAATTATATTTTCCATTATAAAATGTCACATCAATATTGACAATTTGACATAAACGTATCAAAAGAATGTTAATGCTGGATTTGTATTTTAGTATATAGTCTGAATTCTTTGTACAACACAATTCTATGGGATTACTGTAGCACCTTTTGTGGCACTATAAAAAAATATATATTGCACCTAAATTGTTAAATGTTGACTTTTAACAGTAAAGTACTGGGCGTATGGATTCATATAAACTGAAAAATAATGAACAGGTTGCAAGGCTTCTAGTATCTTCATGCATGCATACCAAAGCACTGTCAGTGATCCTGCAGAATGAATAAATTGTCTCTGCCCCATTGGGTCACTACAGACTTAGCCTCAATGCCATCCCAGATGAAAAGATGAAAGTAAGTGAGGGGTTCAAAAGGACAAAGCCATCTTAGATTGTTGGGGAAATAAAGATTATTGTAAGTGCGCTTGACTGGCACTGAAAATACCTCTGAAAGATTACGGGATGTGACACAGGAGGCCATAAACTATCCTGGTCCAGTCTCCTGTTTACCTCATAAGCCTTCCGTTTATCATGGTTTTCCTCTCTCTCAGAAAAAGAGATCGCTTTGAGCATCTAAAGTTCAAGGACTTCTATATCAACATTTGAAATTCAGTCTTAATTGTGTAGGTGGAAGGTCCAGTAGTGTTTCCAGGCAGACTTTCCTGGAAAGGCCTACTGAGAACATACTTGCTTTTCACTGGTTTTCAAAATAAGATAACGGATCAGGAGGAAAATATGGCTTTTTATCACGTCTATAAGAAGACGTTTTCATTAAGGGGCTTTTTCTAGTAGTCATATTACATTAATTAGATGTCAAATTCTGCTGTTTACACAAACTCTATTGACAAAAATGCAACAGAACATCAGCGATATAAATCAGAGTAACATACACCTCCTGGGCAGTGAGTTTGATTCTTGTCTTGATGCCATGTTGTTTTTACATATTCTGCCTTGACCTGCATGGGTACATGGTGTTGTTTTTGTTCACAGTCCAGAGACATGTAGTCTGGCTGGATTTCTTAGTGCATGAATACCTCATGACAGGCTGGATTGCCCTAATTTGTCTGTCAGAAAATTTGTCTCCAGAAATGCTTTATTATGAAGACTAAACTGCCACCAAAATAGCAGCAGAACTGAGAAAAAGCTCACAAGGGGTAAAAAAAAACAGGAAGGAAATGACACAATGGTCAATAGGTATTCCCAGAGGACACGCTTAATAAACAAGTCAGGTAGCAACACCAGAAGGACCAATTACACATGAATTGTTGTCAATCACGACATATAGGGAGTACAGATTGCAAAAAGCTTTTTGAAAATGAGAAGATGAAAAAATTTAAATAAAGGTCAGATAAACTGATAAGACTTTGATGGAACTTGTTTACAAACTGAAAGTTTACAGTGCAGTTGAAGGTGTGTAATTCAGTAGCCAGACTCAGTTTCAGCTCAGGGTTATGGAACAGAGTCACACAAGCAGTGAAGTGGTGGCACAGTTAACCAGAACAAGTTCCAGAAAACTCTACTTGATGAAACTCAAGACCAGATGTAGAGACTAAATGAGTTTCCTTGTAGTATTACAGTGCTGGGATGAGCCTTGGAGGAGACGGAGCCACTGTTAGTTTTTACACGTCATATTTAACTTCAAGGGAATGAAGATTAGTATTAGAAGGTTTGGAATGTATATATTGAAGGATATACAGTAAAGAAATTTATAAAATGTGTATATTGGAGGTTATATATTGTGAAAGACCACTGTATACTGGGGGATTTACAGAGTGGATATTAAAATAGACCACTATCGTATGTGTCTGTCACCTGTTGTGCTGCAGTTTTCATGCCCTCATCCTGCAAAACTTTGCACATGCCCTGCCACTGGTCCCAATGGCATGTTGCGAGGTATTGCTGTCATTTCAACGCACACTTACAAGTGTGCTATTTGCCATTTTTCTCATTTTAAATTCATTTAAAAATTTAAATTCAGTTGTATTGTATTGTAATTTTAGAAAGTGAAATTTCTATTTCATAAAAGGAAACGATCTCTTAGTTGTTTTGTAGTCACTGCAGTGCATCCTCTGTTGAAATTGAGATATTTTCGTAAACAGTTATGCAGACACAGAATCACCAAACACTGTTCAAAGTAGCCACAAGGTGTCAGGAGATGTTTATCACATGTTACTAGTGGACCTGACATACTATACGGTAGACTCGCAAAATGCAGATGAAACGATTACCAACAAAGTTTGTTGGGGTAATGTTCTGCTAATGGCAGCACGTTTGTGTATATAATAAATTACATCAAAGTGCTATCTTTCTAACGTATTAGCTTGGACTGAGAGAGTTTTATTCTTTAGTCCAACATCTGTTGCAGCATTTGGAAAATAGTAGTGTGGAATGAGTTTTTAAAAACTGAACTGCACAGAGCAGACTTTGGGGAAAAAAAAAAAAAAAAAAACTTACGTGCAAAAGATGTTTTTTTCCAAGTATTAAGCAAGTTATAAATTGACTACATAGACAGAAACGATGACATTTGTGTGGGAGCAGATCAGACAATAACTTTCACCTCATTTCTCATTGTCGCTAAGGTAGCCCTATTGTCAGCAGTGATGACCACATTTTTATTTTAAAATGCTGATGTCATGGTCTCTGTACTGTTTTTTACCCTCACTGTTCCATTGAAATTAATAACAAAGCAGAAATTTCAACAAAGCTTGCTGTTTTGCATATTTTTTTGTAGAAGTAATTGATACTTGCACAGTATGCTGCTTTTACAGAGGAAATGTTTGGTGGGTTTGCAGGTGTTCTGCAGTGACAGAAGGATGATAACAAGGTGAGTCAGTAGGACCGTGGTCTGGGACAAGATCAGGAAACAGGAAGAAAGTAAAGACACCTGTGACAGAGCACGCTTAAGTTCCTGAAAACTCAATTAGTCCAGCTCAGGTACACTGATGATGAGAAAGGGGTGTAGCCAGAATTCTTATACATTCTTAAAACTTATAACATGTTTTTATTGTACAGTCTTGTACAAGTTACTATCATTTTATTTTACTGAATCTTAATGTAATGAGAACAGCTTATTGCACTTTTACCTGTATTATTATTAGTTTACATATTATGAGAACAGCTTCCTAACACAGTCATATCAATTCTGTATCAAGGCAAATTATGATGGTTTTTGAGAGCCACAATGACAGTGCTGTGACCTCACAGACACAAGGTAAAATAAAATTTAGTAGTCTGACACAGGAACTGGTGTCAGTGACTGTATCCTCGTCAATATAATAACGCTTGCTGTCACCTGTCACGACATATCAGGTGTGACACTCAGAGCTCTGTCAGCCACATCACCTATGACACTAGTGCGGTGCACAGATTACTGAATGTTCTAGACAGTGCCAAGTAAAGTGTTATGGATATTGAATGGTGTCCCTTTCTCTAAGGTCTCCAGGGACTGAAAGCCTCCAGGTTGCCCAGTATGTTCTCCTCACCTCACGTCCTGCATAGCTGACATTTTGACAGTAGGTCACACTACCGAAGGACTTGCACTGCAAGAAAATGACTGCAAAAAAATATCAGCAATAAATTTACACTGAGAAAACTGTGCATAACCTTGTACATTTGTTGACATCCCAATAAACATTTTTTTAATTTAGTGTAATTGTGAGATATTTTTTTATGAACCTTCGCTGACACGTTCATTGGCATGAAATTTACAGTATAACCAAAAATGTAAAGGACAGGAGTGAAATATGAAAATATGTGGCTTGAGCACATTTGAATGAATATACACGTGTACAGTAGCATGCTCTGCACTACTTCAGCTTAGACAATTACACAAAAGCATTTTAATTAGTGCACAAAAAATTAAACGGTTGAGCTCTTTAAAATATTTTTAATATTTTATTTGATGTGTGGTTCTACACACAAATGAAATGCTTGCTTTTAGCAGCCTGATGGCTCAATGGGTGGCACATCAGGCTGACGTGAAAGACTCCTGGTTTGAATCCTAGTCCTTTTAGGTGTTCTGTTGAGCAAGACACCCAAATGCCAGCCTCCCAGGTGGTGTGAGGCCCAGGCAGATAGACCCAATGCAGAGAATCAACCTCCCCCTGGGATTAATAAATTACTTAAAAGAAAGTAACTAAGTTTTTTTTTTTTTTTTTTTATAAAATAATGAATTTTATAGCTGGTAATTTCATTTTACGTCATCGTTGGAGCATATGTGAATTTGTAAGGAAAGCGCTGAATGAGAGAAAGAGGAAATACACAGGCCGAAGTTGAAACACTCTTCCACATGTTTTAACAACGTTTATGGTTGTTGGAAGAATAAAACAAGAGTCAGCATTTGTGTACCACGCCCAGTTGTAGGTAAGCTATTTTGTCTGAAATAGAACTGTTTATTCATTAAGTTATCGGGTAACATAAACCTGGCACCTTCCGAAATGAAAATAAACTCGAAAAAATACATCTCATTTATGTAACAGTGTAACTTTTTTTGATTGGGTATTGTCTGCTTTTTAAAATGTAAAATGTTATATATTTATTTTTATTTTTTTAACAATTACATTTATTTACCACACCTTACAATATCTTCTGTAGTTTTACAGTTGGTTAGACTAATTATGTCTCAGGTTAAAAAACAATAAAGTTATTTTATTTATTTATGTATTTATTTATTTATTGTCATTAAAAATACAAGACATTAGCACAGCACAACCCAAGACCCTGAGCAGGCTGGAGGGTTGGCTAATGGAGGGGCAGCACTGCACACACGGGACAGAAAAAGGCAGAGAGACAGAGACTGTGATGCATAAGAATGTGCCATTTATGGAGGAGAAACTGATACCTCTTATCCCTCATCACCAGTCCTACTTGGTGAAATAGAGTTTATGCTACCATGTAATTCATTCTATCATCACCAAACTGTATTTAAAGTGAAGCCAGTTTCAGTTCTGTCTGTAAATCAATACTGTTCAGCACCTCACGATGGCTTAATGTCAGATGAAACCTCTAATGACTTGAAAGCAGTGTGCTTGGGAAATAATTTCCAATAGTCTTACATGAACTCAATGTTCTTTGCTGGACTGCCAAGGACTGTTTGTTAGTTCAGCTGGGGTTTGATACTGACCTTCGTACCAGTGTAATTTCCCTTCCTTTTTGATGCAGTCATACTTGTACAATGACTCAGATTGTCTAGGCAAAATGTCAGTAACAGGGTTTGAATACTCTCTCTGCTATTTACCTAATCTAAAACTCATTTTAATAATCCTGAAAATGTGTAGAGGTATACAAATGGTGCTACATCACACACCATAGCTAACTGTAATTGCCACTGTGGGTGCTGTTGTAGATACCCTTGTGCTTTCTGTGGCTGCCAGTTAAACTCTTTCCTTCTGCACTGATTCCTCTTAACCATTCTTCTTCCCGCATGTCTGGTAGGTGCTCAATGTGGGCACTGTCTAAGATGTCTGGTACGTTAGAAGTTCTGACCCCACTGTGCCAGTTATTTTGACCCCATTGTGCCAGTTGTGTTTAAGGATAACTGTTGCAAAAGTCACTATATGAAAATAAACTGAAATAATTTTTATTTGTTTTAATTCACCAGTGAAAACCCCAACTCTAAGCCTAAAGAGTAAAGTTTTCTTGTGAGGTACCTCAATCTTCCATTTTTTCCTAAACATTATTATCTGTATTTGCTGTTGCATGTTTACTGTCAACTACTATCATTTAAATTTTACATGAAATTTTATTTTCATACATAAATGTTTCTGTGCAAAATCAAATCTTGATACATTGTCCTTGATTTTTGTTATCAATCAACAGACTGGATTGTAAGTGTTCTTTCAATTATTAATATTTTTTTGAGGAATTCTTGCATTGGTTTAAACAAACGAATCATTATCTACTGCTGCATAAGTTATTACATTGTGAAAATTGTTGATATCCATTAATTAAGATTGATAAATAGAATGAGTGGTTCTTTTGCTTTAAAAACAGATAAATTAGTGGACTAGTGGACCAAGCTTTCACATGGAGTAAAAATACATTATTTATAACAAGAATTTTTAAAAGGGTATTTGTGCAAGGTGTTGGAATCCTTTATAACTCTGCCTGGACATTAAAACCAGTAATAAGTGTAGTTTCATCATAAAGATGTAAAAGACATAAATTATGAATTATTGCTGTGCAGCAGTGGGTAATTTCACTAAGAGAACCAAGCCAAGGTGGATTTAAAAACACATCCTGCCCATGTACAAACATCAGCAGTCACGCCACCCACAAAGTAAGACACCACACCTCCTGTGTCAAAGCCACACTCTCAATCACAGCAAAGTTAGCTCCACCTGCCAACCATTAATCACACTCTACTTATACAGCCTTTTTCCAGCTGTATCCTTACTTCACTGAGCTATGTTCTCCTGATTGTACTTGTCTTGTTTTAACCTGTACCAGCCCTTCTGTTTTTTTTTTTTTTCTAGACTCCGTTTGCCAGTTCTCTCCAAGTTTTCTTTTTTTTGGCTTTCTTATACCTGGAGATTTAAACCCATTCTCTCTGACCTAACTATATTTTTGGATTGTATTCAGTAATTTAAGTCCTGAAACTGAATTTTCTTGCATCTATGAGTATTCAATACCTACACAATATATGAATATGTAAGCGGTCACTTATGATCTGATGTTGTTCTACCCAGTTTTCTATTTTTAAGAAAAAGTTTGACTTTTTCAGTTAGGATATTTGACTTCATGAACAAGCTCAAGAACACAATGTTTTACATTTACTACATGGGTTGGTTAATGCATTGGAACCTATGAGTTACTTCATATCCTACACAAAGGTGTCATTGTCACACTGTCTCTCATCTAACAAAAGTGTATTTGGAGCATCTTGAAAGGTAATATTATGTGTGCATTGAACTGCTGAACAGACAATACTGCTTTTGAACCTTAATTATATGGCTTTAGTCTTTAAAATAAATCAAGCTGAAGAGACAAATGTTCAGCCGTGAATCAGACTTCAGGTCTTCCACATTCATGCAGCCATTTATAATGAGCATGTCACAGACAACCCCCTCGGACTGTCGGACTGTAAACATTGACCAGAATGAAATTGCTCCACTAAATTTAAAGTCTGTTCATTCTGCGTCCCATGTTTGGATTGTCCCCAAAGTATTATTTCAATTCCCAATGACAAAATGAGAAAAGGGCAGCATGAAGTCTGAACCTTAATTCTCATCTTGCATTATTAGATAAAGGAGCTTTAGCTGTACAGGAGAGAACATGAAATATACACAAGCAGGCTTCAATCCCAGTGTTTGATATAATGTTATACAAGCCTTAACAAACAGTGGCTTGTATGTAAGGGAAGACTTAATGAATCAAACTTTAAAAAATATGTCCATTCTGTAATACATATATAGTGCAAAGAAGTAACCTTACAGTAATAGGGTTAAGTCAGAATTCTATTGAATTACATTTTTTCCAGCTCTGTGACTCAACTAAGAAAATCATAGGAATACAAATGTAAACTAACAGAGTGAATTTTGTACACTGTGTAGCCAGAGTCTGACATTTTATTGGGTATTGAGTTTTTCTGTGCTGCTTAGGGAGTGGTTTTCATCCATGCAGAGTCACTTTCTGACTCTGCCTGGGAGCTCCTCACACTCACTGTAACCAGAAACAGTTCCTCTGTCCAGGAAAGGAGAGTGTAAATTAGCCATGGATTTTTCACTGACCAGGAAAGCGAAAAACACAGTTGTGCTCACTACCAGGATGACTGTGGGAAAAGAGGGAAGCTGTGATGTTCTAGCTGGTAGTGAGCAGGTCTGTACAACTGCATGGAAACCATGTATTGAACTTCATAACTGTTGGCCTGCACAAACAGTGTACAATCAATCTGCTGGGAATTGTATAACCTATATTTTCAGCATGTACTCCAAAGTTTTCTGATTGGAAATGTTCAAGTGGCAGTGCTGAAGGTTTGATGAGGAAGTTCTGTTTGTCAATAGCTTTGTAAATAGTCCTACTGCCTTGATTTCTGGTTCTAGGTAAAATAATTTGTCACTTTATGGTAGTTCTCAATGTGGTTTTTCTAGGCTGAAATTCAAAGCATGGAGTGTGTGTAGGTGGGGGGGTCATTATAATTTAAAAATAAACCTGGAAATCCATAAGTTTGGAAATAAAGAAAGAAAACTTTGACATAAATTCCATCCATCCAATCATATGGAAAATGAAATTTGTGTGAAACACTCTTGCAGTTGGGCAGAGAGTCTGGAAGTCATGTTGATTAGCATTATTTGCACATTCCTTTAGTGAGTTTTCAACTGTTGATACGCTAGACCTAAAAACCCTGATAACTAACGATAAATCCACAACCTGTCCACTTGACCCCATTCCAACAGGACTGCTTAAAGATTCAGTACAAATTTTAGTAGGACCTTTAACAAACATTATGAACACTTCTCTGTCTTTAGGTACTGTTCCCAACTCTTTTAATTTTGCAGTTGTTAGGCCATTGTTGAAAAAACCTGGACCCAGAAGTAATTGGTACTGTTCTTAGGTGGTTTCATTCTTATCTTACAAACCATTAGTATTATGTTCAAATGTTGAATGACAGCATACCCTCATCCATGTCCCCACTTAGATGTGGAGTACTACAGGGATCTGTACTAGCCCTGGTACTCTTTTCAATCTACATGCTGCCTTTGGGTAGCATTATACGGCAGTATAATCTGAGCTATCATACG
>JABJVR010047537.1:0-27322 GCA_025773905.1 Chitala chitala
ATTTGGACACACCAATCAACCTAACCTGCATGGTTTTTGGACTGTGGGAGGAAACCGGAGCACCCGGAGAAAACCCAACACACACACACATATATATATATATATATATATATATATATTTTTTTTTTTTCCCCCAGGTTACATTCCAAGAGAAGCACCTAACACAAATGTAAACTGAACATTTGTCCTGTGTATACAGGCAACTAGTTTGACCCTCCCAGATGCTTTGTACTGCACAGAAAGCCTGATCTTAAGGTAAGAAGTGATTCTCTTTTCAACACATACTTTAAACTAGCAAAGTCAGCTATTTACCCAGGCAGACAATAAGAATGATATAACAGGACTGAAGATCCAGCTCAGTGTATGCAGTCAGGGATGTCTGTTATAGTCAGAGGGGAGCAGTGATTGCCTGTTTTTGAGTGTTGTGCAAAGCCAAATACCACTTGTTATCATTAACAACACCAAGGGTAGCATCAATTTCTGTAAATGTGTAGATTTGCAGGACCGATCAATGGTTAATGGAAACGTTTCATTACATTTCATTATTGCTGCACAAGTGAGTCACACCAGATATTGAAATCAAGGGTTCAAATACTTTTGCAACACACAATGTGATGTTGTGTAGTTTTTCTCAACAAATACATGACAAAGAATAATATATTGTCTCATTTGCTTAATTGGGTTCTCTTTATGTACTGGACTTGTGTGAAAATCTGATGTCTTAGGCCACACGTACGCACAAACATACCAAATCCTAAAGGGTTTGCAAACTTTCAAGCACCACTGGACATTTTCACATGGAAAAAGCAAAACAAAAACCTGTAGCTTCTAATTAATAAGGAGATGGGACTTGTGGAGCAGCACGTGTATGAATAACAATGTGGGTGTACTGACTGCAGCTGTGTTGGAACTGATTTGTGTTACTTCCTCTATGATGGAACAAAACTCAACCAACTGTATGTGGGGGGAAAAAATCAGTGAATCAGCATGTTGTTGATTTTCCATTTAATTACATATTTATTTACACATGAGTGTTAACACTTATTTTTACAATTTAATCCAAATCCCTTTCCTTTCCAAAATAAACACACACTTGTGCAGTACGTCACAATCCACAAAAAAACTTCAACAGTTTATTTTTTTGGAGCAGCACATGCACACATCACAACCGTGGCATCTCTGCAGAGCACTGGAGGCAGCATTTTTTCTATCACATCCCATAAATGCACAATTCATGCCTTTCATTTCAGGGGGCATCAAGGACTAACACATTTCATTAGAGTATATCAGTATTGTCTCTGAAAATGAACTCTGTCAGACAAGGTTAAACCCATACAAATTGTTTGTTTGTTCAGGATCTAAACAAACTGGTAACAGAGGCACATTTTAAATGTGTGTACTTGTAGAAAGAGATCATTTAGCATACTGTACATGACTTAGCTGCCATGGAAACATCATGTTCACAGTTTTAATGGACAAGTGCTTGATTACTTACTTAAATTCCTTGATTCAGGTCTTTAGTTTAGCTGACTTGTCTGTTAAGTTGCACAGGTCTTCATGATGTGGACACAATTTCCTCTCAGGGTTCTACCTATTTCAAATTTGGTACGGCCCTTAGCTCACTATGAAATATTAAAATATAGTAATTCAGAGGATGTTCTCTGCTCAAGGATATAACAGCAGTATTATATGATGGATTTTAAATCAAAAACCTTAATTCCATTTAATCACCATGCTACCTGCAGATCATATACATTATAAGTATTAGCAAAGAACTTACTTGGTGATATCAGTACTGCTACAGCTTTGAAAGGTAATTTGGTAATGTGTCCTTTTTGGATGATATGCAATAAAAACTTTCAGGTCATTAAATAGTTTTTGGAATTAGTTCCAAAACATTGACATGTAAAATGTAAGATTATGGCTGTTTCAACACTAATAAGGAAAGATGAATGATTGTTCTATTTGCCCTCTGAACCTGTAAATCAGAGAACACATAGGTACTTTGTTAGTCTGTAGGAAATGAGGCATTGACACAGATGATGCAGCATGTTAGCTGTTCCGCTTACATGGCAACACCGTGATGTAATTAACTGCTGTGCTTAAACAATGCTCGCTCATGTATGAAACACCCTTGGGGTCTTGATTAATTGCTAAAGTGTTTATTAATTTCAGCACTTCAGTCTATAAAAGGAATTGTGAAAATGTTTATTTGAATACTAATGCCTTCACTTTTTGTCTCTGTTCCTTACAACCCTCTCTTTTTCAGATGTGTTTGGACCCAAATGCAATGCAGGACAAAACAAAGACTTTTCAAACTATTGTTGATGATGTTTGTATGGTGAACTAAACAATATTCAAGTTAACCATTTACAGCTTCGCAAATGAGTCTCAGTAGACATGATGGCTCAGTGAGTAGAGGTTGTTACATTATACACCCAGGATCATGAGCTGGAATGCATACCTTGGTGTTGTGTGTGAGAGTGTGTAATTTTCATGCTGTTGTCAAGCTTGTTTTGATTATCTTTGGGTGTGTATGTGCATGAGCGCATTCTCTATGTTCAAATGGTGCCTCATCAAAGGTGTACTCTAAACTACATCCTTTGGTGCCTGAAATAGGATCCAGGCCCCCTGTAAGCCACATCTGGATAAGTAACTTTAATGAGTGAATGAATGAATGAATGTAGTCTATGTTTTAGCTTTGTGATGGTTTCTGCACTATCTGACCCTATACACATGCCATAGCAGGATTGTTAAAATCTTGTAATTTAGATAATGTACATAATAGTGAAATCTGTGTCATTTGTATATGACATTGTTTCTCAGTAACTTTACATACTTCATTTCCCATGTCCTGTTAACTGTGACTAAGGACAGATGTGACTGTATCTTTACATTAATCAAAAACACATTATGTAGGAAAAATGTTTACAGAAAACACTGTGCACAACAAATAATAAAATGAATTCAAAGTGATTTTTAAAATTTATGAAATTATCATCAAAATTATTGATGGGGGAATGTAGTAGAAACCCCAACACCCTCGCCCCACCGCCAGTGCGGGACGATGATCACTGTTGCAAAATCTTGCCATCTTCTAAGGGTTAAATTCTCAATCTTAACTTTAAATTTGTTTTACAAAATCCACTTAGTAAATTTAAATGAAAACAATAGAGCGCATGTATACAACAAGTGAAACATGACAACTAACAAAGTAGAGTAACAGGAGACAAAGTCAGAGAAAAAAAACTTGAGAAAAGCTGTTTGATGATGGTCTGAGACAGAGATATCAAGGAGTCTTCAATGGACCCTGTGGGTTTATTTTAAAACTGATGTACAGCCCTTTTACATGGCAAAATGAGCATCTCTGTTTAATACTACCGTTCCGAGTGAAACCCGTCTATTTTGTTTTGGATAATATCCCTGAAATACATTTATTGTTGTGAACTAAACCTCATTATCTGTTAGGAACTGTATTTCACACGAATCAGTGCATGTGGTCAATTTTTACAACATTTACGTCCTGTATTAGCTAAAATAACATTGAGCATATAATAACCCAGCTACTAAGGTCGAATTTGTCCATCAAGGTGTGGGTCCCAAGCCCGGACAAATGGGGAGGGTTGCATCAGGAAGGGCATCCAGCGTAAAACCTGTGCCAAATCAGATGTATTGTTCACAAACAAACTTTCCATACCGAATTGGTTGAGGCACGGGTTAACAACGACCACCATCAATACTGTTGACCAATAGGGTACTGGTGGAAATTGGGCTACTGTTGGGCCAAGGTGGAGAAAGAGAGGGAGAAGGCGTGTCCAGAAGAAGCAGGAGAAGAGGAAGCAAAAGAGTGTGGAGGTGAAGGTAGGAACCCTGAATGTAGGAACTATGACAGGTAAAGGGAGAGAGCTGGCTGACATGATGGAGCAGAGAGGAGTAGATATATTGTATGTCTAACAGACAAAGTGTGAAACTTGAAATTGAAAGGGAAATAACAAATATCATCAGTGCATATGCCCCACAAGTGGGATGTGAGATGGAAAAGAAAGAACATTTCTGGAGCGAGTTAGATGAAATGGTGAAAGGTGTAGCAAAGGAAGACCATAGTAGTGATAGGAGCAGACTTTAATGGACATGTAGGGGAAGGTAACGAGGTGACGAGGAGGTGATGGGTAGGTACGGTCTCAAGGAGAGGAATGCAGAAGGGCAGATGATGATAGATTTTGCAAAAAGGATGGAAATGGCAGTGGTTATTGCCATTTCCATCCTTTTAAATTCTTTTGAATGTCTTTGTCTCACTCTTCGATAGCCTAAGGATGTGTGGTCTGTGTTGTTGCAGTGTAAGTTTGTAGCGAAGACTTAAAAAGTGGTATTGGCTTTGTCGTTTGAAGACAGCTTGAATTATGACACAATAAAAGCTACTGTACTTCGTGAGTATGAATTAGTGCCTGAGGAATAATGACAACATTTTCGTAATCATAAATAGATGGCTTTGCAAACCTATTTTGAGTTTGCTAGGGTGTTTAATCTGATAAGTGATGTAGTGCTACGCAAGTGTCTGATATGCAGGCCTTGAGGGAATTGAATTTTGTTAAAGGATGTGGGAAAACTGCTTACCTGAAAGGGTGGTGACATATTTAAATGAACAGAAAGTGTTGACACTGTCTCTGGCTGTGGTGTTAGTGGATGAGTTTAGTCTCACATAAAAAAACACGAGTACCAACACGTCTAAATCGGCTACCTATTCTGTCAGACTCCTCTGCTAGTACGAAAGTGGGATGTGGCAAGGTACAAGATGAACAAAAGGTGTTTCCTGTTTGTGTGCAGAGGGGAATGTGTGGACTTATCCTCTTTGATTTTAGCAACTATGTTGTCATTGGAGTGTGGTGTATTGCAGTCTGCTCCTAGTATATCCTCTAGTTCTATGCAATCTGAGGGACTGGGGCTGGATAAGCAATCAATTTCTCATGAGCCTTTAATTTTAGCACAAATTTTAACTCCGCCTTAAAAAATATTTTGAGTGTCTGGTTCCTTCAGGGACTGAAGTAACTAAAAATGTCTTCTTTTAAAGACAGCAGTATTTTGTTTATAAAATGGTCTCCTCACCCTGGCAGGGGTGTGGATTGGAATATTATATACCAAATTGTTGTACTTACAGCATTACAAGAGCAAGTATTACATGTAGCCCATGAGAGTGAATGGGTGGAACATTTAAGTATTACAAAAACCTATCAGAGGATATTAAAACATTTTTTTGCCTGAATTAAAATCTAGTGTTGTTTGATTCTGTAATTGTCATGTTTGTCAAATTATAAGAAAATCAAATGAAGTAATGCCCTATGTGTCTGATCCCTGAAAAGGTGAACCATTTGATCATGTGATCATAGACTCTTAACTGTTATGTGTTTAGGCATGCGGTATCCTGAAGCCATACCTTTACACAGGATTACAGCCTCTGCTGTGATAAAAGCTCTAACTAAGTTCTTTTCTACCTTTGGTCTTCCCTACATTGTACAAACTGTTCAAGGTACAAACTTCACATCAAAGATTTTTTGTGCGGCTTTAAGGACTTTGGGAATATCACATAGAACATCTAGCGCTTATCATCCTGAATCACAAAGTGCATTAGAAAGGTGGCACCAAACACTTAAAGCTATGCTTACAAATTTTGCCTTGAAACTTGGTGGAACTGGAATAAAGAAGTCCCTTTTATGTTATTTGCCATACGGGAGATGGTCCAGGAATCATTAAAATTCAGTACTAGTGACTTAACATATGGGTATATAGTGCATTGTCCCTTTAAGGTACTAAAGGATGCTCTAACAGATTCTGTCAAAAGGGAACGGGTTAAAGTATTAGATTACATTACTCACATTTGTGAACACTTGCATTGGGTCCATGCTTTGGCCACCTATTTCTGATGGGGGTCACAAAGTAAAATGAAACAACAGCATGATAAGATGTCTGTTCCACGTTCGTATGAGGTTGAGTAAGTGGTATTAGTGTTGTTGCTGATGGCTGGTTCTGTGTTATCCGCTTGATTCTCTGGACCATATTTAATTAAGAAAAAAATAAGCTTACTATGTCATTTATACCCTGGATTGTAAACACAAAATGTTTGTGTGTCACGTGAATATGTTGAAAACCTACTGTTTCCAAAAGGATTAAATGAAAAAACCTGAAGAATCAGCTACAGCTGTGGTCACTACAGTATCATTACATAAAATGTGTAATGTCAGAGAGGATGGGTTGGCCCTTACACACTCTCCCCATCCAGCTGTTCGTCTTTCAAATTCAAGATCATTCAAGATCTTATCAACTCTACGTTCACACTTGAGTTACTTATCTGATGATAAGGCCCAAAGCATTATAACATTAATCCAACGCTTTCCTCGTTTTTAGATATCCCGTCAAGAACTAATGTGTTACACCATGAGATAAGGCTGAATAAAGACACACCAATCAAGAGACATCCTTATCACCTTAGGAACACAAAAAGAAAAATCATGGCTCAAGAAGTAGAATATTTGTTACAAAATAGCCAGATGTATTTTCTATACATTCTGGTTTACTGGAAAACATTGTGAGTGCCATGAAATGACCCCGAGATGACCTTTAATTTGACAGCATCCATTGAGGTATCCAAGCATCAGTTACTGAGTGACAGGGAAATTAAAACATCCTGATGAAACCAAGCAGTTCCAGTTGCTGGTTACAGCAAAGATAAAAGAATATCTTGAAAGATATTTGTTGGTTGGTTATTGGTTGGTTTGGAGATTAGAGTTCAATTGTTTGGAAATTGTATCTACTTTGTGTTGTGTTGGATCGCTTGTGTTGTTTGGTTTTTTAATATATCTGTTTATATCTTTTGTATTTGTTCTGGGTGGTGAGTTCCGGTATTTGTGTTTGGCCATTTTCTTGTCTTTTTTGTGGAGTTAGGGTACTGTTTTTCATTGTTATGGGTATTGGGAAATTGGGACAGTGTTAGGGGCCCTCCATGTTTGCACTACATGCAGAATTGTCTCTGAATAGCAAAGTAGGTTACAAGTAAATGCCACTTTTGTACATTTTGTTATCAGTCTAATTAGTGCAGATAGACATTTTTTGTCACTTTTTTGTATTAGTCAGATAGCTAAGTTTCAGGTTTGTTTCTAGATTGTTTTGTTATTTTTCATTCTCTCCTCTGGCATTGCTCTAATCCCTCTTTTCCCAAAGTCCCCCAGATCACCCTTATAAACTGTGTATATTTTGTTAAATAGTGTTTCCCTCATCTTTTTTTACTGTAAATACCACTCATCACCTGTTATTTTGTTTTAACATACATTTTCCACTTCCCTACATACTTGCCTTGTGATTTCTCCCCATAAATGATTTCTCCTTGTTAAACCTAAAGTTACGGTGTACCAACTAATAACAACCGCAGTGTTTTCATTCAAAGACATCTAATGGTAAGAGCATTATTTACCCTGCCATAAAATGAAGCACCACATAGCACTAGCAAAACTGTTCACCTAATGAATAATTTTAATTGATGATTAAAGAAAATAATCATTTGAATGAATCATGATAGTTAACACAATTAATTCCCAACCCTACTTTAAATGTTCTATGCTGAGCTGTACTGTTGCACTTTTTTTTTTCGCCTCGCTCAGTCATGCACAGGCACAGTACCCACTTTATACCAATTTGTATATGAGATGAAAAATCCTAAAACCTAGTTGGTCACCGGACTTAAGTTCATGCTAGAATACTGTAAAAAGAAAACATCAGCAATAAGAAAAGCAAGCATGAAGGCACAAAGGTAAGGCCGAAAAAGGGTAACTTACTGTGCAATATTGACTGAAATGTGTTTCACAAGTTACCAGTAAGCAGCTTAGTAATTGATAACAACACTGGTTTTGAAAACAGTTACTTTGGAATACAGATGTAACCTAGTACAAGCACACTAGGACTGCGTGTAAACAATGTTTGTAATAGCTATAATATGAGGTGTGATGAATTTTTATAAGTATCGTAGGCTAACAGTATTTTTAAACAATGTACCTTCTTCCAGTGTCAAAGTATTTTTTTTTACATACTAATGGCTCCCTAAGTGGCCTGGTGGCTCAATTGGTAAGGCATCAAGCTATGAAGTCTCCTGGTTCAAAGCCTAACACTGCCAGGTGTGTCCTTCAGCAAGATACTCAGTGCTAGCATGTGGCTGGATGCCCACTGCTCCCCTCTGCGGATGGGTCAAATGCAGAGAACTAATTTCCTTCTGGGATTAATAAAGTACTCTTAATTAAATCTAATCACCACTTCAGTTTATTAATATTACAACTGAAGCACCAGGTAGAAAAACGTTGTCTCCCTTGTGGCTGGTTCCAGCATCCCCTGTAGCACGTTAAGTTATAAATTAATGTTTAAAAGTTAGAAGTGTGATTTTACATTAAACAAATAGTTTTTGATTCTGTTCTTGATAGTCCAGCTGTTGATGAGTGCCTTGAATGGCAGTTCACTTATGAAGAGGATGGCTTCCCACCAAGCTCAGTCTCCTCATATACTTGGCGTCACAGTATTTCTATACTTGTTAAGTTTTTTTTATCATTAACTGATTCACTGAACTAGTGCATTATCAGAAGAAAATTAAAACTGTACCTGAAAGAGAATGAAAGTATAGCCCATTTTAGTCTAAATCAGTTATCTACATTTTTGTGTAATACATGTAACTTCCTGATTGGAAAAGTTCATATAATTATTAAAATGGCTAGGTATTTAAGGTGGTTCCATCACATGGGTGGCCTGTGAGAGATCCTACTTAACATTCAAATTTGATCATTTTAACCTTCTGTTACTCGGGCATACACCCCAGGTGATCAATTAATGCAAATTTCTTATCGGTGGTGTGGCTGTGAGGTTCGATGCCTTGAGTAGCTGTCAGATCCATAACGCACTGCACATGCATGTATGACTCGTCAGTCGGAGGTGGATCGTTAAGCCGATAACAGTGACCTGGGTATGTAGCACCCTACCTGAGTAATCCCACAGAGTATTTGGCAAGCTTTGGCCATTCGCATATTTATAGTAAGTTTTTGTTGCTGGGTTCTGTTTATTGCATATACAACTAAAGTCACATTCAGACTCTGAACCAGAACACATCAGTGCCAGTAAAGCATGATACAGAAACAACTGAAGATGCTGATGATGATAATGATGATGAAATGGAGCAGATGCAGCACAACTACTATGTAGGAAAAGACAAATCATCCAAATGGTGGAAAACACAACCTCGAAAGCAGGTTCGCACGAGGGCTCATGAAAGATTAAATAAACGCATTTGAACATATTTTACTGTAATTTCTTCCTAAAGAGCAGTGAGATGCAATACACCCCACCCGAACACTTATGAAAGTTTACGACATCCAAGTAACGGAGGGTTAAAAAATGACAAACACATCGGCCTAAGACGCCTTCATACTGAAGAAGACATTATTTCCTTCAATAATGATACATTAATTTAAGTTGCAGAAACCACTGCACTGCTTAGACACTTCTTAATTTAGGGCTGGCCAGTTTGGGATGTGACAACGTATCCTAAAAATATTCAACTGGAGAACGTCTCATTGTTCAAATTACCCTGCAGTTTACTTTACTACTTATTCAATTTGTTCATTGTTTGTAATGTAGAACACCACACATTTGGCCATAAGTTGTCACTTTATAAATTGAATTTGAATTTATTTGGAAATAAATCTTTAAATTTGAAAAATTAAAAATACATTAAAAATGCCCCCCCCCCTCCACCGAATGAAGGAGTCCCGAGTTGAAAATTAGTGCCACTCTGCCCCTACATAACTCTAAACTTTATTGTGCATTTTTTAGGGCATATAATTTTATATCTCGTACATTTGAAGCTTAATTATTTGTCAGTGTAGTTAAGTTTTATGTAATGAGTTCTAAAGTATCATGCATGAAATATGACAATAGGCAGGTAAAAATAAGAGGAGGTTTAGGTTATACACGATACTAAGTTAATAGTGAACGTGACCGAGATTCATTGCAAAGGTCACCGTTTGCTACTGTATCATTCAGATGAATTTCTTGTACATCTAGTCCAGTGTTAATCTCACTGTGATGTATGTTGTTATGAGGCATTCATAAATTGGTCATAAATGCATGCATTGGTCACAAAATGATTTATTAAATTACTTTTGTGTTTCAGAACGGTCACTTACCAAGATAAGGAGTGGTTGTAATATTAATATACTTTATACAGCGGAAATGTAGAAAGTAACTGAGAGATAAGAAATATGAAAGGGTACTGTGGTCCCTACCGTCAAAACTGTAATTGTCATGATAGAATTTTGCTGGTACTAAGTTTATGAAGATTTGAAAGAAGGCTGCCTTACCGTAACTGAATAGGTGATGTCACAGCACAGAGGTGGCATGAACTGTTTGTTGTGTGAACTATGGTTAACTGCAGTTCTTCTTTGTCATACGTACATCAACTTGAGAGCACTTACATCTAAGGTCTGGTTCTGGCCAAGGGGAGCCAAGGGTGTGTTTATACGTCCACTCGTATCAGTGACAGAATGCTGGTGAACAATCTGACACAAACTTTGCACTTATTAAGAATATAAATACAAATACATTTAACATAGGTTATATCTGAAAAAATTCTCACTAAATATTTTGTTCTCTGTTTTCTTTCAAGGTTGCCCTTAAATATGAGAGAATATATAATGGAACTGGATACCATAAGTGACTTCATTACAATGACTGTATGTAAATATGAAATAGTATGATTTGAAGCCTTAGGCCAGTTTCCCGTGATGAGCATTGCACCAAGCTCCGTGTCAGCGCTCTGTTGACGTACACGAGCAGCATGAGTTGTCAAAAGAAGCTATGAGCTTCTCTTGAATATTACAGTGTAGTGTCTGCCCATGTCACATACAGCTATTCTGTCATTGTTTGCTCATTGAGGAGATCAGTGTTGGGTCAGTAAAAGTTCAGTTTGGTTGAACTTTGAGCGCTCCATCAAAAACGAAAAATCTATGGTGAAACATGCTGCTCAGGGTGATGTGACGGGTTGCTGGGAGTCCTCTCCCAGCTGTCCATAGGCAATAATGAACACTCAGCTCCATGCAACACTCAGCTCTTATCATGTGAAATGGGCATTACAGTACAACATAAATTATGCTAAAATTTTATGACTTGCAATACTGACATAGGTGTTGAAGTTCCTTGAGCCAGCCAATCAGATTATATTCTTCTGTAAGTTAATCTTTTTTAATTGATATCACCTGGTGTGAATCTACAGGGGAAAAACATAGAAAACACAAAAACCATAACACAGTACAGGACAGGTATAGCCAGACACAGGATGATGAACTGAATAGTCCAATTATACAACACTGTGCTGACATAGGGACATATGTCTATATGTGTTTGTGTTAACCTCTGTAACATCTTGGTACTCCACAACCTGGCCTAGGAGGACCTCCATTTCTTGAATTAGCACTGATGAAGAAGGTCAGCGCGGAGCCTGCTTCTCCCTATGTCCTGAAGCTGCTGGACTGGTTTGACCTGAGTAGCCAGCTTGTGGTGGTTGTCAAAAGACCAGATCTGTGTCAGGGCCTGTTGGACTACATCTTCTCTGAGGGTGGTGTTCTAAAGGAAGCTGTAACCCAACAGATGTTACTGCAGCTCTTGAAGCTCTTTTTCACTGCAGGGACCATGCCGTTCTGCATTGAGAAGTTAAGCTAGAAAACATCCTGGTGCAAAGAGACTCCCTGCGTTTCAAACTTCATTACTTTGTGGTGACCTGCTAGACACCACCTATTTTTTCCTGAACTACTTTTCAGGTTGGTGAAGACCATCTTAGCTAATTTTTTTCACATACCAGTTTACAGTTTGGAATAGTTACAGTTAATTTTTTTTTTTATTTTACTGGTGTTCTTGTCAGTTTAAAGTATCACGAAGAGCTTAGAGTGTTTTCTTCAAATAAACCACTCACTCACACACACACACTCACTCACTCACTCACTCACACAACCACTCAATTTCCTCAGTTCATCCTTTCATAAACCAGTTAACACTCACCTATGCTGCATGTACTGACCGACACACCATAGCAATAGCCATCAGATGCAAACCAGATATCTCCTATTACCAGCCCTCTACTACAACCACTCTTTAAAAACCAAAAAAGAAAAGCCTGCCTACCTCACGTTTACCCAAAAAAACAAAAAAGGCATAGTTAAAATAAAGCCTTCGGTAGGCTTGCTATTTATATTGAAATTAAAGGGAAAAAAAAACTGACACGGAAACCACTATAAAAACACAAATAAAGCAAAAAAGCTATTGCTAAATATTAAGTGACACAAACAACAGCAAGCATCAACGACCACCTGTTCCAGGTGTTGGAATTCCTTAAACCGGCCAATCAGATTATATTCTTCTGTAACTTAATCTTTTTTTAATTGATATCACCTGGTGTGAGTCTACAGAGGAAAAACAAAGAAAAGACAAAAACCATAACACAGTACAGGACAGGTATAGCCAGATGCATGAAGATGAACCAAATAGTCCAATTATACAACACTGTGCTGAAGGCATTAAAGATGTACTATCATACAAGGTGAACAAGACTACTCTCAGCCCCAAGAAGCTAACCCTGTTTTTATTTATTTATTTATTTACTAGGATTCCAGTTAAATAGTACCTTAGTAGTAACTAATGTTCCTGGGGTCCCTACAAGTAAGCATTATTTTCACAATAACAGATGCACAAAAATGAACAATAGAAAAAAAAATAAAAATAAATAAATTAAAAAAATTATATATATAAGCAACCTTTTAACAACAACCTTCATCATAGCTCCGTATATAGCATGAGAAAAATTAATTAATAAAACTGTCAAAACCATTCAATGTCACACAAAAATATTGGTTGTAAGCTAAAGCTGCATATGCACCATAGAAACAACTGCAATCAGAATACTCTATACATGCCTAATATATATATATATATATATATATATATATATATATATACATACATATGTGTGTGTGTGTGTGTGTGATTGTAAGTAAGTAAAAATGGTTCAAGAAGGAAAAGGGTCCGAAAGAATCGTCCAGAACCAGAACCGCTGAGACAGGAAAAGCAGTGGCAAAAAGAGACTAATACTCTGATAGGCTGATGAGGGAAACCTTCCTCTACTACTTCTCCCACCGTGGTGGGGTGTACTTGGAGGCAGGTACATTATTAATTTAAAGAAAATACCATTGCTTTAATTTTTCAACAGTTGACGCAATTATTCCCACAGGTGAAGCAAAATATCAAGACATTATGATTGTCATGATAGAGACAGGTGTTCTCTGCTTTGCTGTACCCTATGTGCAGAGAATTTTTTATTGAACACAAAGACAAAAGGCAAACAAGCAAACAAAACCAAAAACGAACAATAGCATGAGCTTAAAAGACACTAACGCCAAAAACAACAAGAGCGCAGGAAAACAACAAAGAAACATGAAGCAGCAACTATAATAAAAACACCAAGAACCACAAATGGCAGGTAGTTACATCCTAAATGACTGTAACACAGAGAAACATCACAGTATAGGGGCAAGCAGGAAACACAAAGCATGTGAAAACACTTAGACCATGAAAAGCAATTAAACAACAAGGAAATAAGACAATGGGAGAATGAATGGCACGGCCATACAACAAAGACAAACCATGCCGGTGCTTAATATTAATGTCATTTATTTATATTTTCTTTCTTTTTTGGAAATTTTGAAATACTATAAGTGACATACTCACTGTATACTATTATGCTTAAGCATAACAGCTCAAATGCAATAGTTTGTGTGGCCTTTTTGAGTTGTCTTACATTTACTTGAAAATCATCAAGTTAACTGTTTATTCCCAATGTATCTTGCAAAGTAAAAGTAAGTATTGATAACATAGGGAAATCAAAATCAAATGAACTTACTTCAGTTTCTTCACAAAACTTTGTTACCCTTACTAACAAAGTCCAATCAACTACACTTCATTTAACTTATTCACAAAACCTGAAATGTTGAGTTACCCTAATTTAACATTTTTCACAGTTTAAATTTTTAAATTACAGCACCTGTTTAGATTTAATGAGAGGCTTTCTTAAATTAAGCGATACAATCTATGGTAAGTATTGTTTTAATTTATGCAGTTTTAATATAATGATTTCAAACTCATTCTTACAAAAAATTAACAAGCAACATTCAACTTATTGACTTCACTTTACAGAACAGTGAACAAACATGGCGGTAAACACACAATCTGGGCCTATATTTGTAAATTTTAGCAGCCTGGTGGCTCAATGGGTTGACCAGGCTGGGATGCAGAAGTCTTCCTGATTGAATCCCAGCACTGTGCACTGTGAGAATCAGCTCCAAAGCAGTGCACTGTGCTACGATGCTGGATGTAAACCCTCCATTGTATGCCACATGTAGTAAAAGACAGATTCACCAGGTCTAACAGGCCTGTCTACTGCACGGTATCTTGATAAACATGTCTGAAGTGCACTCTAAGCCTTAAAACTACCAAACTATCTGAATGTGGGCGTGATAAGAATTTTTATGAAATGCATCACTGTATAAGCAATTTACCTTTACTGTGGACAATGCCTTTACAAAGACCACCTCCCACCTCATGAGAACCCACAAAAGGCAAAAAAAATCAGACTTGCAAAAGAAAAAAAAAACCTGTATTAGCACTGAATGAAACAATCTGCAAGTAACACTGTATGCCAACAATGTTATAATTTTGTGGCCAAAACAGTGAAATTACCAAATATAAAGTGCATAAATACTATTGCAAAGTTCACGGGAACAAGGCGAGGGAGGCGAAGTCCAATGTGCAAAAAAGAGATTTATTTAGGGTACAAGTAAACTAACAAAAGGGAATAAGGTAAAAATACAAGCCTAAGCGCAAAATGGGAACATCTGCTTCACACAATAACCAGCAAAGGTCTAACACAAAAGGAAAGCTTAAATAGGAACGGGAAGGAAATAGGACACTGGTGGAAACACTAAGGACATTACCACAACGAGTCAACCAAAATAAATGATAAACCTTTGATTATTTAATTAAAGGCTTTGAACAAAATGGAATACGCTCATATCATAGTGCCAGCAGTGTGCATTAACGTTGGTTAACTTTATATACAAGAACACAGTCAATAACCATCTTTTAGCATGGATATTTGCTTAAAATAAATAAATAAAAACTACGAGTAATGCACATTGAAAAGGAAGTGTAATGGATTATACTGTATTATGTATAGTGTTTTGTTGTGAACTGCATAGAACCATACTCATTAATGAGCTCATTAAATGTTTGAATTCAGTAATTTGCATTTGAGCTGTTATATATTATGCTGGAATGAGCTGGTTTTTTAAAAGGCATTTTACAGCGATCTAGTAATACATTAGAGAATTAACTTCTGGCTATTGAATGGGCTAAGAATGTGTTATTTTTATTTAAACCAATTTTCGATCCATATTTTTGAAATTCACATATAATTTTTATGAATTAAACAAATTACATCAACATAACAAATCTGGGGGTTCCTTTACATCCTCTACAACCTTAATATCAGTACTGACACATGACAATATAAAACCAAAACCAAAAGTGAGCAAAAATATGTATAATATTTTTAATTAAAACTACCTTCAAATTATGATTGATGATTACCATATATTAGACCTTTTTTGCATGCATGAATTGTCTTATTGGTGAATTTTACAAAATATACAGTACATTATCAGATACACTTATTTTGTCACAAAAAAAGTCTTTAAATGACTGACCACTTCTGAAACTTGCTTGGCTGGCAAAATGCAGGTAAGCCTTGGATGGCAAAAAAATTGTGGGGGAAGCCTGCTGATTATGACGAGTGAACCAGAAATGAGTGATTTTAGGAATAAGACTACAGTGGTCAGACACATCTGGTTAGGACAGGTAATAAAATTATATTTCCTGAAGGAACCTTTTTTTAACATACATATGGTAGCATGGAAAATAAACCTCTCTGTTCCATTTTCTACTTTTCTGATTGTTAATCCTTGCCAGTACAATAAATCTTGAACAGACTGATTCCATCCTGACCTTGTAAAAGAGCAGTACATTCTCAGGGGCCTACTATTAATAGGCTGCTCTTAATTCAAAAACACGAATCATCATCAAGACATGCAAGGTATATCAATGGACAATTTAACAATGTTAACATTTTTATGCTCCTTACACAAAATGCGTATACCCAGTGTTTGCAGGGAGTCATTATTCACTACTATACTGGTAGTACTTGCACTTTTATGTGTTGCTCTGTGGAGCATTGTGAGTTAGTAATGCTCACTTATGTGCATGCTAATAGGCCAATAAATGGAGTACATACACTTCATTTACTTAATTCATGGACTGTCTATATCGATATATAATATTGTGATGCAGTGCAGGCCTGGTTATACCTGGCACACCTTGAGGCACTCTGGCACAGTACCAGCTGTACATAATTGTAAATAAGTGTCTTGTGAATCATCCGTGTTGTGTGTTAGTGCTGTCCTATGTCTACATGATGTTGCTGTGATCAGGGGTGACACTAGAAATTTTGGACCCCCTAACATCCTCCCTTGTACAACCCCCCCACCCCCCACCCCAACAGTTATGGTACCAATAAATGTATTACAGAATTGTAGTATACACTAAGTGTAAGTAGCGTTTTATGTAATGTTTTTTAGAGTGGAATACTTCTAATAGGCTAAGCAATACAAAATATTTCAACTAACTTTTGACAGAAACACATCATGTTCTCTTTCTGTTTCAAAGTTCTCTTTTGCCTACCTGATTTTTGCTATTTTCATGACTAATAAAATCATTTATTATTGTGGAGGCTTCACAAAAATTGTATAATGGAGATGGCTAAAAATCAGTAATCTGAGCAAGCTTCCCATTTTTCTTTTAATAAGATTTTGTGAAATGGGAAAGTCAGTTAGTCATCTTCTATACTGCTAATTCCTGGTGAGGGTCACAGGGAAGCCTTGAGCCCATCCCAGAACACATAGGGCAGGGGATACCCTGGGCAGGGTGCCAACCCACCACAGGGCACACACACTACAGGTAATTTGAAGACACCAATCAACCTAGCCTGCATGTCTTTGGACTGTAGGAGGAAACGGAGAACCCAGAGAAAACCCATTAAGCACAAGGGGGAACATGCAAACTCCACACACACACACAGACCCAAAGCAGGAATTGAACCCCAGGCCTGGCGGTGCGAGGCGACAGTGCCAACCACCATGCCACCGAACAGAAAAGTATCTTGTAAAAATGTAAAGGTTTCTCATAACAACAAAAAGGTATCTTGTAAAAAACATTTGTACATTATTAGTTGTTTCATAGTAATGATAATATTTGGTCGTTGTTTCTACATTTTCATTGTTAAAAATTGAATGATACAGTTTCATCATTTCATTATGTTTTCTTATTTTTACATATTCAAGGGCACTCAGGAAGGGAAGATGTCGGGCCCTTGACTCCGTCAGAACACTTGTGCCCCTGGCTCTGATTACTGTGTTCAGTTCACCCATTTATGTGCCCACCATGGATGTGTAAGATAGCAAAGGGGCTAACACGGCGGGCACTCTTACTGTTGGTGGTGTGTGATGTCTGGTGCCAAAAAAAACCATCTCATTTGATCCAAAACTGAATGTGTTTTACTGTGATCATGGACCAAAGCTTTGCCTCAGCTCACTTTGTTCCTGCTTGAAAGCTGAAATTTTTTTGTCAGTTTCTGTAAAACAATAATGGAAGTAATTTTTCCTCCATATTTATATTTCTGTAATAACACAAGCCAGGGGACCCATGTGCAGACTGATGAACTTTTATTTCTCATCTAAACAACAGCCAAATTATAATTCCAGGACACAGTCATGAATCAGGTGTTGAGTCTTGAAGCCAGGAGAATTGACATAGACAGGGAAAACATACGGCAGAGAGAACAGGAGGCAGGAAAGGATCATCCGGGCAAAAGGAAGCAAGTAGCAGGGCAGGGTCAGGAGAATGTAAGACAAGAGAATGAATGCTCAGATTCCGTCATCGAAATGAACCTTGCCTCACTCCTTTGAATTTCCTAAACCTATAGCATGGTTGAAAAACCTGCCAAACAAAGACATCTGATATATAGGGTTCCGAGAGAGCAATTGTGTTCCTTCTTAGACATTCTGCTTTTCAGTAGCCTGAGGCCAAGCAGGCATTTAAGAAAAGATAAAAAGTGTAACAAGTATACTCCTCATGAGTTTAAGTGTGTGAGAGAAAGAGAATGTAATTAAATTAACACAAACTTCAACTGAAAAACTTTTTATGCTGTAATTTATGAACAAATGAATAGAAAACACTTGAATAGCTAAAGGACAGATACCTTTGTAACTGTTGCCTTTTCTATGTTTTTCAGTAATTACAGTAGAGCCAACCTTATAGAAAAAAATGTAATTTTAGAATGTATCCAGAGGGATATTCATGTTGAATTTGTGGTTTGTTTTACAGCTAGTAAGAAAAGCCTACTAAGACATCTTCAGCGGTACTTAAGTGGGGGTGGGGGGGGGGCAGACTGGGTCACAGAAAAATAATCCATTACATTTAACAGTGTAATGGATTATTTTGCTGTGTAACAAGATGAAGGAAAAATCTTAACTATTAAAAACTTAATTCAAAATACATATCATAAAAGCATGTGTGTTGAGAAAGAAGTTCCAGACATTTTCAACATTATGTACACATCTTCCAAACCTGACCGTTGAGCTCATTACACTAATGTCAGTGTCATATAGCATTAAGTCTTTGTTTCATGTAGATTCATAAAAGCAGAAAATAAATATTATAAATGTTAATATATATACTGTATTACACAGGCTGTCAGCAATAGTAATTTTGGGACAAAAATATATACTGGATATAGAATAAAACAGACATTTATTGTCATTGAGTATATGTGCGTATTACAATGAAATTTGTTCTCTACATTTAACCTGTCTCGTAGGGAAGTGTTGGGCAGCCACATGCAGTGCCCAGGGAGCTAGAGCTTGCTGGCGACTGGACTGGGATTTGAGCCAGGAGATATCCGCATCCCAGCCTGATGTTCTATGTAACATGTGGACAATTATCATGAATTTTGCCAAAAAATATTATTAGATAGTGTATATGACAATAATGCTGAAAAGTGACAGTAATATTCCCAATATATGCATGAACTCCATAAACTTGTGAATGTGGTGTTTGAGATAGTTTGAATTTTGGCTGTACTTAAAACACTGGGCAGGCATTGATTAGCTATTTTAGTGTCACAAAGGCAAGAGCACACACACATCCTGCTTGAAAAGAATGCCATGCTGAGTGTGAGGAACACAGAGCGAGACGCACTAATTAAGGTCATGAACCATTTACAGTGCAGGGACATTCATGGTTTATGTTTATACCACTGAGCAGCAGTGATATATATGCCACAATAGCAGTAGCTGCTCAGCTGTCTAACCTGAAGGTTCAGGCCGTGTACCTGTAAGTCTGCCTGATATACTGTTCAGCTAAACAACAAATTAGCCATTTTCCCTTTTAGTAAATGAGTCTCAGTTGACACGGCGGCTCCATACGCGGAGGTTGTCTTGGTGCTGTTTGGGGAAGAAATCCGAGGTGCATGCTAGTCTGCCATTGCAGACAATGAAGCAGTTTACCCTTAACTGAATCTCAATTTAATAAATTTTGTCTAGGCACAGAGGAAGGGTTGAGGTAGCAATAATATAAATTTGTAAGACATATTTCTTTTATTGTTACACAAAATAAAAATGTATACTATCCTGCAATGTACAGTGTGCCATGGCATGATTTTGTTCAAAGACACCCACATTGGCCTGTTTAGGCTTCAGACTCCACCCTGGGTTTGTACTGGGTTTAACCAAGATGTACTTGATAGCATGTCACACTTCTGTCCACTATTTCTTTCTCCCACTACTAATTACATGTAGATGCTCTTTTAAAACATGGATATATTTTCACTATACATAGCACACGTGCTTTTTGAATTACATAAAATACATATAAATAAGTAGAAATGTATTCCTCCTAGTTTAGAATGCACGGCAGCAGATTAAAGAGCAGACATTTCATGAAAGCTGATGTCTATAAAGTACTTAAAAAGCGAATGGATGAAGGCTTCTGAAGGTTCGCTGAAAATGCTAAACAGCACGGGGGAAAGAAAACGCAGGCTAGCCGAGACCTGCCGCTTGAAGTGTGAACGGAGCCAGGATCTGAAAGAACTGGGGGGCGCGTCAGGAAGGAGCAGCGGGAAAGCGTGTATGACAGCGGCACGCATTCCTGTTCCAGCACCGCGCAGCGCCGAACAAATCCGCTCAAACCAGGATCACGAAGACGTGAATAGGAACAGCATGAGTGTCACTCTAAATTAATAAGCAGTTTGAAATTATTCCACAGGCTACATAACATTGCGTTCAGCTGTTTTAATTACTGGAGATTAATGGCGTTTCTCACATTTTATATTCTGAATTTCCCTTTTCAAGTCAGACACTGTATGAAGAAAGATGCAAATATTCTGGATTTTGTTTTTTTCATGCAACAAAAATATTGAATGACTATTATTTGGAGGTATCACGGAGGCTAATACAACCTATTTAGAAACAGTACAGTACAGACAGACATTTTAACATTATAATGCAGTCAAGACAAACAGCATGCAATACAGATAGCAATCCAGAAATGGTTTTCATAATGCAACTGAAACAAAGTGTGTTACTATGTGTAAGACAGCTGTTTTACAGTTTATGCTGACCTGATTTAATAAGAGCTTTACATGTATACATAAGAACTTGAATATGAAAGGCAACATACAAAAAGAGTATAACAAGTGTAACATTATTGGAGTAAACAAAAAAAAAAAATCAGTTTCTTTTTTTAAGATAAAACACATTTTATATTTAGCAAAAAAAATAAAAAATTAAAAGGTCACATATAATGTGAATACTTCCATAAGGGGGGAGACATGGCTGCAGATTCCGACTGCTCTGCCCTCATGCAGCAGCGCTTACAGCAAAGTCTGTACCTTATTTTGACAAATTTCAAGGGTTAATTTAAGTAGCCTCAAACGTGTATTTATTGCAGATTTTGTGAATGTTGCACAGAACACCAAATAGGTTCCCAGTTTTAAGTTTTTTAAATTAAGTTTTCCTATATGGAAATCACAAAAGCTATTCACACATGGAGACAAAATGCATTTTGCTACGAAATATCTATGGGTCATAGTTTCATAGCTGTCTAACGTTATACACAAGTTAAATGAACATTTAAAAAAAAAAAAAACTAATTCAGCCATTTTCCCCCATATTTACATGACTATATTATCAGGTGACTGTTTGTTGTTGGCATAATGCCGCTCATTTTCTGATATCATTAACAGTCCATATATATATATATATTTTTTTACACCTGAGAATTGTTCTGCCTCTAGACATTCTTTATCACAATGATCAAACTTTAACTAAATAAGGAATTGTGAGAATTACTAGTAAAACATTTAAAAGTTATCAGATGGCTAGAAGGACAATATTTCATATGTACACTTGTCAAATTTTGGTCAGTTTAATGGTGGATGTTAACCCTTTGCTATAAAGTATTTTCTTTATTAAATCAAAAAACAGTATATCTTTACTTGTATAAAAACTGATTTGGTGCAAAATATGGTCTTCTTGAAATTAAGAATATATTCTTCATAGAAAGGCTAACTTAAAAGGCAATTTTATGACATAATTTTCATTTCAGTTTCTATTTTTAGTTAAGAAATCTATAAAATCCTAGCAAAATTTGTAGTTGAAAATCATTGATTTTGATACATCAACATAAAACGTAAATACACATACAACCACCCACCTCTTAAATATGCTCTTTTAAATACAATAAATGCACAGAACATGCTTAAAGCTGCAAAAAAGAAAAATGAAACTGTAGAAGCAGCTTTTCAATAAATAAACAAGTCAATTAGGGATTCTGGAAGGAGTGAACGACGTATTGCTGTTAAATGATTGCCTCATTTTTTGTCCCAATAAAAGTCACTTTATGTTTATTTAACGTGATGTTAATGTGATGTTAACGTAATCATAATCCAGTTTCACTAAATGCTGACTCCCACACTGCTGCTGAAAATGCTTTTTTTTAACAAGGGCTTGATATAAGGTGTTTGGAATTGAAAGCATAATAATTATTTTTAACGTCTCTAAAAGAGATGTGAATAAAACAATGTAAAGATACTGCTGTTGAGATTATCTTTAATCATAAATTTTGTGATATTAAATGGGACATATTGCGATATATCACTCACAAATCATTGTTAAATTTGATAGTTTCATTTGTAAATTACATGGTGGATTTGTGGTAGTTCAAGGACATTATTTGAAATTTATATGAAAAATGTTTCCACTGATAAATCTGACATAATTTTGGCATTTCATTTCAATTTGCCTGCAGACGTCAGTGTTGATTTAAATGTGTTTTTTTTTCTGATAGACTATATGCTGGGTAATTTATATTTTGCAGTTTCATTATGTTTGTAGATCAAGTATGTAAAAAATAGTTTTGTTATCCAATCCACCTTTCTGAAAACTGCATGTTACCAGCACTTTAAGATGCTTCTGCCTATAACGCTTACCAGATCCTCTCACCTGAGCTGGGAGATGTTACTAAGTACTGAGTTTTATAGCGATATCTGATGGAAAGGGCACAGCCTGGGGACAAACGAAAACAAGGAAAAGTGTTTTCAGCACACCAAGAGAATACCATCTCCATTCACTACCCAACGAAAAACAAACATTAAGTATTTTCAAAATACAATGTAGACAAGAATTCAATAACCATAACCAGCTAAAAAAAGGAGGAGACACAAAACAAACTCAGACAAAAAAACTATTATGAATAAATACAGACCGAGGAACAAAACGGTGAAATTTAAGTAAGTAGTTTAAGTTTAAGTACCATTCAAAGGTTTTAGCTGGTGCTTGTTAACATAATTACTCATTGCCTGAGTCCTTGTTTCATTGTAATTGAACTTGGACCAGACCGCACAGCAACACTCAGCAAGTGCCAGGTTAAATATGCATACCTGCTTAAATTACATTTAAAAGCATTGTCCCAGTTAAGAATCTAGCCAGTATGTCATGTGGTATAGGGGCTCAATACACTATCTTGTTATCTCAGACCTCAAGGAATGTGGGTTTGCCTGCATGTACCTTCCTCACACCTGCATGGATTATCTGTCCATGCAGCAGGTTAATGTAATGGAGTAATAGTACTTCATTACATTACTTAAGTATTTTTAGAGAATTTGTGTACTTTTTGTGAGTTTTTACATAAATTTCTGTCAACTTTTACCCCACTACTTAAATAAAATGCATACTTTTACTCTGATACATCTCCCACTTGGCATTTTAGTTACTTACTATGAAAAAAAAGAACACACTCAAAATTTTGGTTTTGAGTCTGATTTCAGTGTAACAAGTGTGAGCAGGTCAAAAGAGCAGCAGAAAAAAAGTTATCATGGAAGTAGCACTCTCCTCCTCTAACAGCAGTGATGCTGCCCCACCACCTTTTATGTCTGCCAGCATAACATATCCAAAAAACCTCCTGCTTTAAATAAGTCCGACCACCAGTGGCCATATCTCCAGGAGATGTTCTCCTGTCTTGGCATTAAGGATTCATCACACTGAACACCTCCTCTGTTTGCTGAAAAGCACTGAAATTCTGGCATTAAAAAACTCTGTAGAACCTCAAGAAACACATACGGCTTTTGTTTTAATTTCAGGTAGTATAATAATAATTTGAAAAAGAAGGCATTACAAAATAAAAATTTGGAATTCTTCAAATTCTTTTTTTTATGAGATAGTTGTACTTTTACATTCAGTTCTTGAGTAAATTTATTCAGAAACTACTTTTGATACTCAAGCACAGTTAGTAACAGATACGTACTTTCATACTTAAGTAATATTACAATGGGTGACTTAAAATATCTGAACTTTTACTTAAGTGTGGCTTTCAGGTACTTTATACAACAGTGTGTCCATGCTCTTTTTACACAAATATATGGCAGTGAACTTTTTTTTATTTTTTAAATGTAGCTGTCAGTATGAATGACTTGATACTCTGTATTTCATTTCTCCTGGTTGCCCATGATTGGATAAGTGATTTGAGATGTTTGTGAAAAAATTCTGGCACGTATTTTGAGAAAACGCTAACACAGTTTAAGTCAAGGCCGGTTGTCTTACTTATATTTATTTCAAGTCAAATAAAGTAGTGAGTATACTGATCCTAGATCTGTTCTGTAACCTTAGCTTTACACTTGGCTCTCAAAAGTAATTTTTCTCAAATGTAATTTCATCATAGTTCTCCAAACTAATACAGCATGTTTAAATTATAGAAATAAATATAGATAAGGCTACTGATACATTAATAAAACTTATGTCTTCACTTGTAAACTGTAAATTCCTTTTCAAGCTGTATTGCGATTGTACATGCTAACTTGATAAAAGGCCCAGCAAACATCTGCAATTACATGGAACTGGATATGGAACAGTCTCATCATCAGTTCATTTCAAAGGCAGGGGCCGTACCCTTTTCTGAGGGAGGAATTCACCTAAGCAACATCTTACCTTTATTATGGGATGTCAGTATTTTCCCATATCTGCTATTTTTGAGAGGCCAGGGTTCTGAAGACACAAAATGTGACACAGCCTCTGGACACACCTTATCCACAGCTGAATCTAAGAGACTGCAGAGTGAGGAATGTATCTTGTGGGTCTGGTTAATTTTGGGGAACTGTATACTGTAAGCCTCTGAGAGACTAGTAATGCACTGCTAAGATTCATGTTTTTAAACTCACTCACAGGTGGATTGGGTGGTTCTATACAGCACCTGATCTTTGCTGCCCTTCATTCTCCACATGCCCCTTGTCTGTTGCCTAATTGTGCTAAGCCCATAGCTTCTTCTGTTTACCTCCTTCATCCCTTAGTTTGAGTTCAGCTAAGTCTCCTGCTTTGCAGCTTCCATCTCTAAGCACCTGACCCCCTGCCTCCCTAACCCTAATGGATTCCTTTACCTGTCTGGTTATTCTTTCACTCAAGTTCCTCTGTGCCTTTGTTCATATGTACCTCCCTACACAAGGAAGATTCAACGGTGAGCCCAGTTTTTACCTTCTTCTAAAGACTGCACTCTACAGTCTATAGTTAAACCCTGGTGATATTTAAGTCCCCTTACTCTCAGTCCATGGCAGGGGGGGTTGGCACATTGAAGGTTGATCACCAGAACCTTAATGGAGAAAAACATCTCTGCCCACAGCTGTGAATAATGAGTACAAATTAATTTAAAAAAAGGTAGAAAAATTACATTTTAATATTTTGTGTGGCTGGTAGCTTAATTTAATTAGATATGAAATGTTTTATTTTCTAAATTGGTCTTTCCTGGGCATACAAATGAAGTGTCTCTAATGTGTTTTTTGACAAATGTAAGAAAATATTTTACTGCTTTCTATATATAAAGATATACTGCATAATTTGTAGTTCCCAGTGTGCTAAAAGGTAAGTTTGTTAACAAATATTTGATATGAAAAGAGTTCTTTTAGTTGATGGAGAGACTTAAATGCTGGAAAGGTTTTATGTGGACTGTTGTGCTGGCATCTTTAAGACTACATGCATTGTAATTTTATCATGAAGAATTTTTCCAGGATGTATGAGATGGTGACTATGCAGTGGTGAAATATAAATTTACAGCACCTTGTTTACATTCATTTTGCTTGTATATTTGTACACGTACATATGTAAACACAAACAAACATGGCAAACAAATCAAATGGAACATTTGGAATTGTAAGGTTACTTTATGTGGACTGTCTCCAGTACATGTAAATGCAGCTGAAAATGTCTTTTATAAAGAGTTATGTGTGGCATGAGGAGAAAAAGGATTGCAGATCATTCCAACAGGATTGGGGAGATGTTTATAAAAACATTAGTACATATTTGCAGAAGGATAAACACACATAGGAAAAGTCAAGTGTTCTGTGAAAAGTAAAACTTGGATTTATAAAACGTTGTGTAAACCAAGGCATGCAACTTACAGTGTTATAAATCACTTATCATGGAAACATTTGCATGTCTGCACTCTTTAAAAACCACTCTTTCCACCCTGGAAACACCCTGAATTGGCAATGCTAATTAGCCACATGTATATGTAGACCTGCAAACACTATGTCATAAAGGCATATCTAGCAAATGCGGCCACCCTTACAGCTGTGATTATGGACCTACAAACACAGATGGTGGAAGAAGTGAGAAAAAGAAGTGGAAAAACTGAAAGGAATTAAAGGGGTTTTGGGTGAAGTCAGTTAAAACGTATACCTGTGTTTGTTTTACATTGTTGCGCACACATTCTCTCTCAGTCTCACAGTGAGGTTTGCCAGTTAAGGCAGGGGCCAATGCTGTAGATGCTAATTGGGAAAAATGGGAGAATTTCCAGCAGGCTGTGTGGGTTGTGGGTGATGGTTGGGAAGCGCTATAAGTTTATGCTTATGCTGAAACTTTGTAATAAGTTGAGCTGCACTGTTGCAGCTCTTTCCACCTCACTTGCACACACATAGCTGTAATATTCTGGGGAACGAGGCAAAAGAGGCAAGGTCCAAGTGCAGAGAAGAAGGTTTATTAACATAACTAGAACAAGGGGAAAGCAGCATAAACCAGGCTCTAGGGCTAACAAGGACCATCTACCTCACAATACAGTACTAACCACAATAAGCAGCAAGGGAATGAAACAAGGACAGAGGTTATATTGAAAGGTAAACAAGGTACAAAGAGGTGCACACACTGGTTAGATTAACATGATTCCTATGGGGAAAAAATGAGGACAAAAACAGGGAACAGAGACACCTAGTGATTACAACAGGGAAGGACAGGCACAGGCATGACAATAGCACATCCCCATTTCCCAACAAGGGCCTATGGCATACTGTCCACATTTAACCAAATTCTGTTATGAGATGGAAAATAACTCCTCCCAAATCCAAGATCCTACAATCTGTCATTCCTGGTCAACTCTCTCTCAATTGTTAATAAGGGGCCCAAAATGTGCCAAGAAAATATCCCCCACACCATTACACTACCTCCACCAGCCTGAACTGTTGAGACAAAGCAGGATGGATCCATGCTTTCATGTTCTTTACGCCAAATTCTGACCCTACCATCTGAATGTTGCAGCAGGAATCAAG
>JABJVR010047538.1:0-27320 GCA_025773905.1 Chitala chitala
GCCATTCTTGCTTGATGTATGTCTGAAGTTGCTCAGCAGTCCTCGGTCTCCACTGTCATATGTTCCGCTTCATAATATGCCACACATTTTCAATGGGGGGCAGGGAGGCCAACTAAGTACCTGCACTCTTTTACAATATAGCCACACTGTTGTAACGTGTGCAGAATGCAGCTTAGCATTGTCCTGCAGGGACATCCCAGAAAGAGAAATTGTCTTAATGGCAGCATATGTTGTTCCAAAATCTGTACGGACCTCTCAGCATTAATGGTGCTTTCACATACATGTTAGTTACCCATGCCGTGGCCACTAACACACCCCTATACCATCACAGATGCTGGCTTTTGAACTTCTCGTTGATAAAAATCAGGGTGGGTCTCCTCGTCTTTCACCCTGAGGACAGAACGGCCAATATTTCCAAAACAGACCTGAAATGTGGACTCATCAGACCACAGCACACTTTTTTACTTCATATCAATTCATCAGCATTTCTAGATGTTATGTATGGCTTGCATTTTGCTCTGTAGAGTAAACCTTGTCAACTACTGTGTATTTCAAGTTGGTATTTCAAATCTGTCTTCTCATTGCTCTCCTTATTCTACCACAGCATTCCACTTCAGTGAAAGTTCTTCATGCTGCCTGTAATGCAATAATGTGCGTTCATACCCATTCATTCACATTAGTTCCCTCAAGTGTTGGTGGGCAGAAGGGTTGTGTTACAAACTAGCTGGTATGGCCTAAAACCATAAACATTTTGCATTGTGTTTCTCGCCATCAATCAATAAGAGTTTCCCAATAACCGTCATGATCTTTTATTACTTTCACCAGCACCCCTATTAATATTTGATTGTGCTGCATAGGAATTTTAGCAAGTACTGCCTCAGACATCTTGTTTGCCTTATTTTTGCTGAGATCTAACTCCTTTCAATAGGAATGCAAGACATTCTGATGTCATTGCCTTGATCAAGTTCAGTAACAAAATGGTTAATCCAATTTTCACCAAATACTGTACATGTTCAATCATTGTCAATAACAGCAGATCCTAGTGCCTCAACTACAAAAACCTCTGTACCAGAGGGAGAATCTTCATTTAATAAAGTTATATTACATATTTCCGTTTTTCGTTTTTAATCTTCGGTGACTTTCCCTTTTTCACTGTTATGGGCTGTTGTTTGCCCACTAAAAGGCATTTTGACAGACTGTACATTTGGTTCTCCTCCTGAATTAATCTAACAGATATGTAGCTTGCAGTGGTGTTTTAATTTGATTGTTCTGTAATTGCACTTTTTCACGTTCTGTGAAAAAGACGTCGCTCTGTTTCACATGGATAAGTCTCTCAGTATCATTTAATATGTCTCCAAAAATGCCCTTGAGTGCAGTTTTTACTGTATCAAATGTAAGGTTTGTGCAAGAAGTTAAATCCATTAGTTTACCTTTAACATAAAGACAAGCTAGTAAATTGAAAGGTAACACTGCATCAGGTGTTATCATGGCATGGTGGCTCATATGACTGTACAGCTGTTCAAACTCAAAATAGAATTAGTAGTAGTCATCATCTCACCTCTGCAACACTAAGTTCTTGTATGCTTCATAGACTTGATTTCTCTCCTTTTAAAGAAAAACTTTATCCAGCGCTCTGAGTAGTACTGTATGTTCACACATTCATATCCAAATCCTCTATTGCATCTCTCTCTCTCTCTCGTGTTTCCCTTAGCAATGACGCAACAACAAGCACCTGTGTCTTCTTTTCCAGCTCATAACATGCATCCATGTTTAACAGCCATATTCTGCTACCAATGTTAACTCAAAAAAAAAAAACTCACAATAAAACTTTATACAATAAACTGTGTTTTTTATACCTCACATTATGACTTTTCAACTCAAGACAGAATTACCAGGCTCCACATCACATATTTGCAGCCTGTTGTAGCCACTGTAATTAAGAAACCGGTGAACACACAACACTTGGACTAATGTGAACATAAACATTAGTGTCTACATGTTAATGTTTTAATACATGAATGTAAAAACGACACACAGTTGACCACAGAAACTCCTGTAAGCAAGTTCTTGATTTAACAGTACAAAGCATCAGCATCAGCTTCAGCTTTATTGGAACAAAGCCTGTGACTTCACAGATACTGACCCTCTTCTGACCCTCCATGTACCCAAAGGCTCACTAGTGTGGTGTGCAACAGTCTAGCAAACACCCGTAAAGCCTTGAAAGGTCAGGTGGTCATGTCGGCTGAGTTGGAGAACGTCTTCAACAGTGTGCCAGCCTCGTGGGCAGCAAAGTCCTACTACTTCAATAGTTTTAGTGAACTACTGAAAGATTACATTTTAGATCTCAAAACAGCAAGTACAAGTAGTTTTTCAATAGCAAGTAGGTTTTGCACTACTCACATACGTTACACACACATATACTTTTAAAAGTCCTTATTCAATTATTGCCACTAAAGAAAAACTCACAATAAACTGTTTTATTGAATAAACTTTATTACAGCTTCCATTACGACTTCCTTTTCAACTCCATGCAGAATGCCATCACCCCCCATCACACGTGTAGCCTTTATAGCCACAGTCATAATTAAGGGACAGGTGAACACACAACACTTCAACTAACATGAACATAAATTTTAGCGTTTACATGGTAATGTGCTTTAAATACATAGAGAGAGCAACATGCTATTTCTGCTGTCGTGATGGTGACATAAGAAACTCATACAACTGTAGCATATTAACATGTTATACTTAAAAGAGAAATTACAAGAATATGATAGCTGAAAATAGTGCCTTTACTAACTCTGTTATATGTGTGTAAAATTGAAAACTTTGAGGTAAATATATTTTTTGTTGAATTAAAGGTTTATTTCAGGGTGGCAAACTGCTTTAAAAGAAGCAAATTGCATCGATAGAGTTGAAAATTAAAAGGATGGAAATGAAGGACAACTAGGTGATGCTGGAGGCTGTGTTTTAGCTATTGCTAAAGATGGATGTATGGTTCAAAAAAGTCCAAAGTTCAAAGCTATGAAAGGTGCAGGTGAACATACAAGTCTGCAAAAGATACCTGGGGATGATCTACAGAGAAAACAAGGCTAATTTCATGGCAATGTGATAATAAGTGGGTATGACATACTAAAGCAGCCTTTCTGAAATGTTTAGCTTTTGAAGAACACTTCAAGGTCTCATGGAACTCCTGCATAAAAATTGTACACACAAGGGATAATTTAGAGTTGCCAGTTCACCTGAGCTGCTCCAAGTATGGCAGGAAACAAAATCACTAACGCCCAGATATGAGTTCATGAAGCGTGAGGAAATAATCATACCCTCTTGTGGCATATGGCTACGTGCTGCGTGATGTAATATAAAGCTTTAGTTGGCACTGTAACTTAGCCATAACAATGTAAGACAGTACGGTAATAAATTATTTTCATAAATTATCAAAACATATCTATGAGTACACGGTATATACAATGGTTTGTTTAAAACAGCATGGGAAAAAATGTCCAATGGAAGCAATTTAAAAATTACGACGGCGTTTTAGGGCCACTATAAAAAAAATAAAGTTCTGAGAATAAAGTTACAATATTCTTTAGATTTAAATCGAAATATTCTGACTTTAAAGTCGCAAAATTCTGAGAATAAAGTGAGAATACAGTTTTTCCAAGAATAAAGTCGGAATATTCTGACTGAAATTTCACATAATTTAGCCTGTCAGAAGGGTACGACAGGACCGCGAAAACGCCGTGCTAGAAGGAAAGAGAACTCAACGTTAACCTGAAGGTGGGGGTGGTGGATTTAGTCAAAGAATACTTTACTATAGGATTTATTAACAGGGAAATCTTTGCCCTTTTAGCGCATCAACATCGAATAATAATCAGTATTCGGACTCTTAAGCGGTTGTACAAAAAGTTGCAATTATAGAGGAGGAAGAGGCACACCGATATTCTTGAAATTGCGTCTTTTGTTAAGTCTGAAATGGCAACAAGTGGTCGACTCCATGGATATCGTTGGCTGTACCTGCGTGCTATTCGAAGGGAGTATGTTGTGTCTCAAGAGACAGTGAGGATGTTAATTAAAATTACCAAAACCTCAAAGGCAAACCTTACCTTTCCTGTCCCAAAGAGGTCACAGCTAATGCCGTTAACTTTATTGTCAGAAGTTTGACTTTATTCTCAGAATATTGTGACTTTAAAGTCAGAGAATTCCGACTTTATTTTTAGAGTCTTAGCAAGATTAAAGAGTCTACTTTAAAGTCAGAATATTTCGGCTTTGAAAAATGTATTCTGACTTTATTCTCGGAACTTTATAATTTTTTTAGAATGGTCGAGAACGCTGTCGTAAAAAAATGTCACATTATATTAAAGATGTAAACAAAGGATAATATAATAATAGTTATAATAATAATAATTATTATTATTACTACTAATATAATAATTATTATTATTATTATTACTAATAATAATTATTATTATTATTACTAATAATAATAATAAATAAGATTCAAAATTAGATAAAATGATTGAAGACAGTAATTGCAACTTGGTAGTTATTGGACTATGCTTACTGCTCATTCTCTTGCTATTAAGGTTCTCCTACCAATATCCATCCATCCATTATCTTAACTTTGAGGGTCGCGGGGAAACCTGGAGCCCATCCCAGAACACATAGGGCACAGGGCAGGGGACACCCAGGGCGGGGCGCCAACCCACCACAGGGCACTCCTACCAATATTTGGTTACTAATTTGCTGCTGTTGCTGCTGCTAACCTGATCCCGAGGCTCCGACACTCCTGCTGCTGCTGACCTGCATATTTATTTACTATGAGAGGAAAACGGATGCCTAGAGGTAAGCCACACAAGCGAAGGAAGGACATGCAAACTCCACACACACAGCACTAAGAGCCAGATTTGACTACATGATTACAGTGTGTGAGGCAAGCTACCTTCTGAACCACTGTGCCAGCACACAAACAAACAGTTGTCACGTGAAATATGAGCAAAAGTAAAAATTTACTTACTAATAGAAAACCTTCCCTACAATACTCAGCCTCTTGTGTGTAACAGAGGTACCTTATAGAACTTATCTCAGTCACATTGGAAACTTGAACCAGGTGAGACCCAAACACAGAGCATGAGGCGACCGAAGTTACTGCTGGTCATTTAAACACGGAAACCATACACGACTTAATTTCTAACTTAATACCAAACAGTATAAAAAAATAGAAAAAGAAAGTAATAACTATGACTCTTTTTTTTTTCAAACTTTTGCTGTTCTTTTCCTGGGGACTAGCCATAGCACAGAATTGTCATTCCAGACTCCATGTTACATTGCTGTGCTATGACATCACATGAATTATTGCAATACGCTAGTCTCTGCACTTGGATATTGGAACCATAATTTAAAAGCATTCCCCTTCCAAACTGGTGTGCACCCCTGCTGTGGACATGAGGATCTTTATGCTAGTCCAGGGTGCTGTAGAAAGATCATCGTTTGTAGTGCTGTTTGTAGACTGAAGATCTGCAGATCACTTTGGTAACTGTTATTTTGTCAGAAGTGTAAATTCGAGTGGTAATGTTGGCTCAGTGGTTTGTTGCTTTATGTCTGTTTATATGAGCTTTAAATGTTTGTTTCTCTCTGTGTGTTTCTGTATGTTTACTGTATATCTCTGTGTCTGTTCGTCCGGCTGTCTGGCATCCTGCCCAGATTACACCAACCTTATACCCTAGGCTAGCTGAGACTGCCTACATGCGACTAACTTTGGTCACCTCATGCTCTGTTTTTGGGTCTTACCTGGTTCAAGTTTCCAATGTGACTGAGGTAAATTCTATAAGGTACCTCTGTTACACACAAGAGGCTGAGTATTGTAGGGAAGGTTTCAATCTCACTCTCCAATCTCAGTAGAAAAAATGCAAGGAAGCCAGGTCTGATTCATTATAAAATTGGCCAAATGCTTTCTTGCTAAAGAATTTTACAGGAATCATATCATTATGCTACTGAGTTATTCACAACTGTAACAAATTACTGACATGTAGATTAAGTCCAGTAGAATGGAATGGTAATTCTGTTCTGATTTATTGATCAATAAAGCTGTGAGGCTTTTAGATGGTTTTAACTGCTTTTACAGCTTAATATGTTTTTCTTTTAGCATCTGAATCATCATCAAACATACCGTTTTTCTTAAAACACCACATTTAGCAAGCACCAAAAGCAATATGACTATAGTCTAGGCCAAAGATCTAATTTGTCATATATCAGAATTCAATTTTCTGCTAAAACCATCTAAAAACCTCATAGCTTTATTTCCATGAAGAAAGATATAATTATATGACCTTAACAATGTTGTGTTGCTAATTGCAGCCCAACATTTGTGGCATCAGTCACTAAAATATATGACAAATATATGATATTTTAGTTAAACAACTTGTAAAAGGGACAGTTAGTTAACATGGAAGCGTTTTTACTAATTAAATAATTAGGGAGAAGTTGGATGGCTAAATGTGCAGAATCACAATGAGTCACAGAAAGGAAAAGACATTTATTATTCAAATATACTGTCAGAGATACCGAATTACAGTGTCGAATTCCATCACATTAGAGCCAAGCACACCATTCTGGATAATTAAGAGTCTGTTGTCATGGCGCCACAGTTGTAAATTTGATGGGATTGAAACCTAGCCCCTTTCTTTGACTTGTTTGCTTTCTCTGTACTAATGGATGTAGAGTGAGTTTATTTAGACTTGAATTGTTTAAATAAAAGTAAAATCTAATGCTTTAAAGAGTTTAAAAGCCAAAGTTTAACCTGACTTTTACATATTTTTCTAAAGGAAACACACCGAATTGTTCATTAATTATACTACTCACTTAAAATCTGAAAATAATAATGCTGACCGCTGACAAAAACTAATTCATGCTGCTGTATAAAAATCTAAACAGTTAACTAGTTGTTATCATTGTTCAGTGATGTGCCAAAATTTTGGCACCCCTGATCAAAATTTAAATAAGATGTAATCTTGCTGAAAAAAGAAGCATCATCTTTAAGTAATGTCTTTTGTAAATCAGATAATTTTTTACTCGCTTAGCTATTCACAGTAACTGAAATTTTGACCAGGGGTGCTACGACTTTTGCATGCCACTGTACATTATCCACGTGTTCAGATTTTAGTTGTCTAAGAGGAGTTTTAGACGACGGTTCTTAGTTCAGAAACGGCAGTGTTAAAAAGTACTGCATCATATGTTACGAAGACCGAACGCTATGGTGAAGACAGACAAGGCAACTGTCACGAATCTCCTTCACTTGTCGTTTCCACTAATTCATGAATCAATAATGTTAACACATCAACATGCTTTCTGTAGGGATGCTCAAATATCACAGTGAACATAATTTCATTCTCATGTTAATTTATCTGCTTTCAAGAAAACGTATTAACCGAATAATTAAGAATAATAATTAACGTCCAGTCACTTTCGTTTAAATCATTAACGCAGTCCCGTATTTACAAATAATATACGTATAAAAATGTGACAAACGTTATGTCAGCCAATTATAGTTTTTAAACACAGTATTGCGTTGACTCTTTTTGACATAATAGACAAAGATAAATTTAAAAACTAAAAACGTGTTATCTTGAAGAAAACATTATGAAAACATTATGTCATAATAGCCTATATGTTATTTCCCCCCCTCCTTCACATAGTGGCCCTAAATACATAAGACTGACCAGTCAAAAAGCGTTTGTATTTATCTTTGTGTATTTCACGGCGGGATGTCCTTTCGACTGCTGCCTGTCTCAACCTCACTGGCGATTAATTAAAGTAATTACAACAAATTGCCGCTTTAGCATGTTAAACGTTTATCTCTGTTCGGCACTCTTTCGGTCATTCATTTCTGAAGAAGACATGGGCTGAGCAAACGAACATCTTCCACACCGTTTATCCAGTGAGGGTCGCGGGGGGAGCCTGGAGTCTGTCCCAGGTAATTTAAGGCAGCAGTGCTCAATCACGGCCCTAGAGGGCTGCAGTGGGTGCTGGCTTTTATTTCAGCCAGTTTTTACTTTTAACTGAACATTAATCTCAATTAAATATTGACTTCTTTTTATAATAAACGTGTCAAACTTTCTCATCAAGCTTTATTAAATTTTAATAAGAATGTTGCTTCACACTTAAGTTATGGTCTATTTTTTAATCAATTTCTTGTTAATCACTTAAGTCACTTCCAGAGTAAACATTCTCTGTCACTGGCGACAGTTTCTGCTGTTACAGTTTTAATACAACCAATTATTACTGTTTGAATGAAACACCATGCTAAATTATGCAGACATTTTCTGCTCTGATTCTGAGTTACAGTGACATTGTAATCTGTAATTTATATATTTTTTTATCAATCTTAAAGCTCAAAAGTCTCACTTTTAACTTAATTCTTTGCAACTCTGGGTTTATTTCAATAAATGAAGACAACTAAGAGCAGTGAGATGGTAATCATCAGGAAGAATCACCCCTTGTTGCACTGCGAGAGAACAGCAGAGTGCCCAGAGGAGTGCCACAGGAAGAACACACAACTTCTTCACACTCAGACCAGAACTGAGATTTAAACCCCCAACCCTGGAGGTGCATTACAATAGTGTTATTCACTGCACCACCATGCCCCATATGTTAAACTTTTAAATAATCTACATCAAATTTGAATCAATATGTTGTTTTAAACTGAACTCTCTAATGTTTGACCTGTACTGGGTGCACTGAGGTGAATAGACACAATTTTCAAACAAAAACAAGAGAAAATTATTGGTGCATACCTAATTTAAGAAATTTACAATTTGCATTTCAATTGAAATGACAGAACAGATAAACATATGGTGCGTTTCCCTTATTTCCTCATTCCAGCTTGCAATACTGAACAGTCTGCAACAGTGAACAGTGTAGTTTCTCAGGGAATGTTGTTTAATTGTGGGTTAAAAATAAGTATTTTCATTTCATCTGATTATTTTACGGTTTAATAAATTTTAAATATAGCACCTTTCAGAACACAAAATAATCTGATGTGCACTGAGCAAGACAGGTATGTAAAGGTAGTAAGACGACAGAAGTAGAACCAAAAACTCATTAGTAAAGAAAAAAATATCCTGGGGATCCAAGGTCAACTGGCGGCTCCCCCCTCCCAAAGTTAGAGGGACAGTCAAAGAAAAACACATTTACTACTTTATTGCAGTTTCTTAATCTTGACAAACAATACAACACATACAAAGCAAACAAACATTTCAGCTGCAAAATTCAGCCTGCCCTCACACTCATTAGATCACAGAGCAGAGGTTAAACAATTAATGGCATTAGTTAAGGCCACACTACAAGGTTCCAGTTAATAGCTATTGTGCATTATACTGTATTAATATCCAATTTGTTTTAATCATTAAAACAACATTGGGACACATTCAGAGCATTGCAGTGGTTAATAGCCTCAGTCCTCAGTGCTCTCGGTTCAGTGTCAGTGCGCTGGTGCTGGGCCACTCTGGCTTCTCAGCAACACTTCTTGCCCCTCTTCCTTCGCTCTCTGTCTCTTTGAGCATTGATGTTCACAGTGTCCTTCTCTCGTTCTCGCTCCCTCTCCGCCCGGAGCTGGCTCTGCTTCTTTGCCCGGAGAACCATGTGAGTGAACGCCATGAACATCTGGGGGAAAAAAAAAGCAGAAGCACTAGGAACAAGAGATACAAAGAGCAATCACCGTTACCACCTCAAACTGCTGCTGGACGTCTACCTGCTGCTGATCTCAGACATGTTTAAGGGTTGCCCCTTAGTTCCAAAGCTAATTCTAGCACCCAGTGATCTTTGTGATCTGTTTCTAATGCAATACTACCAGAAAGTAACAACTTTTTCTATTTCCCTTAAGTTTTTCTTTGCCTAAATTGTCAGTCACTGCAGTTTTTAATCACACTGGCATTTTTTGTTTTAATGCTGGCCTATTTACTTGCACTGTGCTGTACACAGAACAAAAAGTAATCGTATCCCCAAATTAACAGAAGTAAAACTTCTAGTTAGTGTGGTCTACTTGTTCCATCTTAATGTTGTGTAAAGCAATAGGCTTAATCAAGGAAATATTTCATTAGCAAAAATATAAAGGAAGAAAAATGTCCTTCGATGTGCATAAACACCATGTAGGACACGCTGCAATTCATACCAGTATCAAGCCTCATGATAACAACTGCAAAGTTGCTAACTGCATTCATACCACAACCAAGACTGAAGTGAAACACTCACTTCTTCTACATTAATGTTCTCCTTGGCACTTGTCTCAAAAACCCTCACGCCAACCGATTCCCCAAAACGCTGAGCATCCTGGGAGTCCACCTGTTTTTTCGAGGGGTCGTCATTCTTATTGCCCACTTTGACATAAAAAAGGAAAAAAAAAAAAAAAAACTCAATTTCATACATACATATAATGTATATTACTACCATGTCATCAGTTCAGTAAAATCATGTCATTGAATGCAAAAACTCACCTAGGATTTTACAGACCGTGTCACAATTTTGGGAGATCTCGTTCAGCCATCGTTTCACATTCACAAAAGACTCAGGATTTGTGACATCATACACTATGATTACACCATGAGTGTTCCTGTAATATCTGTGCATGGAGAGAATGAGGAATCAGAAGTGAAAGAAATCATGACACTCCACATCAAAACTGAAATGAGTGAGAACTGCCTCGCCAACAAGAACTCTCAGCCTGCTCTAGTGAGCACAATCTTCATGCTTGCACACAAATGTACACACATGGTTGTATCGTTTTCATGTTTGGAATGCTTCTGGTGTAAAAACATCTCATTTAGGCCAAGTGTGATACTTGTTGCTCAATGTTAGCATTGTGTTTAAACCTTCACTTAGAAAGGTCATACCCCAAAAGGACTAGACACCCCCAAATTTACATATTCTGAACATTATCATTATCTTTGACAACAAAGATAACAGGAAGCAGTCAGAAACTGTTGTAGTATAAAGACATCCAGATATGTACACATTTCCACATTGTAACCTTTCTAACCTAAATGACCATGCCCCAGATTACTTTCATTTCCTGTTGCCAATAGGTTTTCACCTATGTAAAAACAAAAACTTTCATTCATCATTGCAGTAAGATGAAACAATCAACAGAATGATAAATTTCTCATGAACGTATGAGTGGCCTGGTGGCTCAATGGGTAGAACATCAGGGTGGGATGCGGAAGTCTCCCTCTTCAAATCCTAGCACAGCCAGGTGTGTCCTTGAGCAAGACACTCAGTGCTAGCTCCCCAGGTGCCACATGTGGCTGGCTGCTTACTGCTCCCCTTAGGGGATGGGTTAAATGTAGAGATGTAATTTCCCTCTGGGATTAATAGAGTACTATAAAAAAAAAATTAAAATAAACTTTTTGTGCTATGGAAACCTGACCAAATTAGACATATGCATGTATATGACAGCAAAATTGTAAATTCAGATTGAAAAGAAAAAAAAAAAATTCAACAAGTACAGTCTGATTAAACATACACACTGATGCTGCTCATCTTTCTCAAAAGAAAATTCTATGTGCAGCCACTGTTTTCTGCTAACCAACCATGCAAAAAAATTAAATAAAAGTTTAAGACAGGAATATCCCACAACCTTCGATAACAGCATGAAAGGAACATAGCTTCACGTTTCTTTATGCAAGTAAAACATCTTACACGTTACATTACATATGTGTGCCCTAACGTTATTTGCAAGTTTGAACATCTTACAAACCCAGCAGAGAGACTACTGTAGCTTTTGTAGGCAAAATTAACTGTCAATAAAGTTTAGTTGTATCAGCACACAAGCAATAAAATAACATCTATAATAAACATGCAAAACAAAGTATATTTCTATACCCAATATAAATCTTTGGTAACAGGACATAATGAGCAAACAAATATAAAATGTACAAGTAAAAAATTATACAAATGCAGCCTCTATAAAACAAATGATGAAAATGACGTGAATGTATAATTCAGTGTACATTACCATCTCAATAATCATGACTTCCCTTTAATGTAAGATTGCACATACAGACGTCAATAAATTGCCATTGCATTGAGTAGAATTACTCTGTTTCACCACTTAACATTCTTTCCACTGTCATACCCTATCATATAATCTATTGCTACCTAACCATCAAGCACTGTGATGCACACTGGTATGTGACATATGTGTTGTATTGTTTTTCTTAAAATTTTATGTATCTATTTGTATCTTTATGTATCTTCCCACTTCTTCCTATTTGTTTTTTCTGTTCTCTCCAGTTTTTGCACCACGCAACCATAACAAACTCCTTGTATGTGAAAACATACTTGACAATAAATATGATTCTGAGAGTATATCTGTAATGCTATAAAAAGGAGGACAGATTACGTGGAAGTGATGGTCCTGAATCTCTCCTGTCCAGCCGTGTCCCATATCTGCAGTTTGACTCTCTCCCCATCAATATCTACTGTGCGGATTTTGAAGTCCACTCCTATTGTTGTGATATAGCTGCCTGGAAGAGACCCAAATCAACATACATTTAAAAATTAATTTTTAAAATGCACACTTCTACATACACACAAAATTACATCATTTACAAAACTACACTGAACTGCAGTGTAACAGGAGGGGGGCAGATAATATAGCAGTTATGGACATGGCTCTGTAACTATGAAACTACCTATTTAAATAGCAAAGGCTACTTATGTAGTGCCCTTGATTAAAGCACATAACTCTTCCAGCAGCCCAAAAAGGCAATAAAAAATAATAAATAAAAAGAAGCTTTTGCAACAGTCACATAAAATACAATTTCTATTAATGCAAAGGACAATGACATGTAATCACCTGAGAAAGTGTTATCAGCAAACCGTAGTAACAGACTGCTCTTTCCAACATCTGAAAAGGAAAGTTTATTTAGAAAAGGGGAAAAAAAAAAAAAAAAAAAAAAAAAAATCACAACTGCAGGCACACTGATAAAAAAAATGTAATCACAAGTACTAACCCATCTGAAACCCATAAAATTAAAATTAGATTTGTTAAACTGATTTTAAACTAAAATAACTACCAAATCTTAAATCTGATTTTCTACAGCAAAATTTGGAGAGAAAAAAAAAAGTTTCATCTATCCACTTAATCAAAGCCAGCAGCAAATAATGTTATGTTGCTAATCCTTTTTAACACATATTTTGATATTCTGACCCATGCTGCCATTAATGTCCCTCATAATATGACTATGCAGTTTTACAAAACACACCACAATGACAAAAAAATCTACACATCACAAGACTAAACACCTAGCGTGCAAGTGTAACTAACTAGAATCTCCAATGATGAGCAGCTTGAAAAGATGGTTGTAGTCCTTGGTCGCCATCCCTTCTCACTGAACTGAGTTCAGACACAGGTGAAAATTCCAGTTGTCTAGAATCCCAGGTGTAGCTTGTCCTAAGCCTCCAATTCAGACTGTTAAATCTAAAAGCCCAAATTGTGAAAATTCTGGCACATCTATATATCGGTTTTTGTGTCGTTTGCTTCCATTTGCAGCAAAACCCCCTTTTTGTATCCTTTACATTCCAAATTTATTGCCAAGAGATGTCAGTTGCACATTTCTGCTAAGGTATGTTCTAGCATTTCCACCGCAATCTATATCAGTGACTGTTAACTTGTTGGCCAGCATCTCCCATGTTCATTAACAGACACATCCAGGTTAGTGCTTAATCTGAGCCATTTTAAGGCATGTGCTCCTCATTTTAGTTGATCATACTTTGCCCAGAAAGCCATCCTCAATTTTGTCTCCAGCTGTTCCCAAAGGCATCAAAGATTGTATGATCTCAGCAGCTGAGATACGTCATCCACGCACATGTCTCTAGACACATTTTGTTGTCAGCACAAATACTTTTATAATTTACAATGTCGTCTTGCAACTTTAAACCACTTTTACCATATGCATTTTTCCCATGTGTATTGCTATTGTACGTGAAACTGTAGACGTTTTACATGCCGTCCTGTTTTTCCTTCAAACCCTTCTGTCCCTCTTCCAGCCTCACTCATCCTACAGCCTGAGGAATTCCCACAATCTCGGCCATCCAGAACACAACATGCACTCCTCGCAGACTACTGTTCAGATCCTTCCAGTTTACGCTTCAGTCTGCTTCCTAATTCCCTGGGTCTTCATTCCCATTCAGGACACTGAAGAACGAGTTTGGGCTCGTTGATTCCTTCAGTCTGTCGATTCTTCACTTCTTGATATTGATCTCGTATATTTTCCTAAACAACAAGAGCAATTATAATATTCGTAGATTAAAGGACGTTAATTATAATAAATACTACGAATTCAGGAAATGTCACTCATTCACTATGGAAAATAGGGAAATGGCAAAAAGCAAGAAACAGCTGTCACACTGGACTGCAAAACACTGCACAATGTAAACGCACCTTGTGTCTGTTAAACTGCGATTTATATTTTGTCACCATCTAGAAAGAAAACCCTAAACAGCGCACAGTCGTGATCTGGTTACTGCGTTTCCGAGCGGATCTTCTCAGATTTACGGGTGGTGGTTAGGATAAAACTGGCGACAACACAGCATGCTAATACTGCCATCTTGCTAGCAGTCAAAGTCAAAGTAACAGCTAAAAGTTATACAAAAGTTAAAACGGCAGTGCTCCTACATCGGTTCGCATCTAGCCAAAAATACATTCTTTATTTCATAAGCGTTGTAACAAGACTTATAAAGCCATACAAATCGAGCCTTTTCTCCTTTAATATAAAACAATAAGCAGTATTACTGTAGTCGAGGGAGAAAAAACTTTCCCACCCCCCTCAAATAAATTAAAAAATATACGAACTGTTATATCACAAGCGCAAAAATAATGAAAGTGAAAAGCAGGGGTTCACCGTCTGATTGTCGGTAAGGACGCTCAGGAAAGTTCGCGGTCTGAGAGTGAAGTTCGCCCTAGGCCACACCTAAATGCCGAGTCACTCGCCCCTTGCACCACGGTGTGGCGCATAATCCCTCCCTCTTCCCTTTGCAAATCCCTTCCTGAGTCAGGGTGCCCTCTCTCCGCTGCATCTTCAGCACATTTTGGCTGACCACTCCTTTCCCACTGTACGCGTTCAACACTTTCCATTGGGATTGATTTTTTTTTTTTTGTTTCGTTAAAGGTAATACGTGGAGAAAAAAATAAATGCTTTGTATATTACATTTATTGAACGTTTACATAAGGGTCTTTGTACTTCCGAATTTCTGCTACGGTTCTTGACTTCTCCTTTTGTAGAATTTATGTGTTGCATTAGAAAAGAAACTCAAAGAACGTTAAGAAACTTCAGTTCCGTTTTCTACATGTCTTAGCCCGGTCATTGCACCGTTGAGCATTACTTAATTGATTTTTTGGCATTAATTCTAGGGAATACATGGAACACATTTGATACATCAGTGTAACATTGGCTATTAGTGATAAGAAAGCCAATGTTGAAAAAAATGGAAAAGTGCTATGACCCGTCAAAGATTATGTTACATGATGTCCCACGGAGTTGCATGGGGTTAAACGTGTGACTAATATAAAGAGGAAGCACAGAGCAGCTGGACTATTGCTATATCTGCCACAAGATTATGTCCATCATTGGTCATTGTACATGTAGCTGTTGAATTGTGAAAATTACAGCCACTTTAGCTTTTATACATGTATTGCTGGCAATTCCATCCAGCAATTGTTGGTGTACCGCATATGCAACAGGGAATTTTAACATATCAGCATCTTCATTATGGAAATATTTCAAAAGAAAATGTGCCACTTTTTCACAATCATCATATAACATATCTCAAAATGTTAAACCAATTTAAGTTGACAATAGGATTTGAAACCAGACATAATAACAGTTGTGCTTAGTAAGAGCAAAACATAAGACATGCTCAGATCATTCAAAAATACCAAAATGCGGTTGTCTTGTGGGAAGCCTCTCCCTTAACGACTTTGACTTGTGAGAAATGGCAGTTACTTTTCCACTGTGAAAATAACACAAAGCCCAAATTAATATCTTACCGATAGCTACATGTGAGCTATTAAAAGGTCATTAACATATAACCCAACTTAAATACAGTTTTAAGGAAAAAGTAAGTGAACCCTTTGGAATTATCTGGGTTTATTATTAGTAAAATGTGGTCTGATCTTTATCTAAATCACAATTATAGGCAAAAATAATGTGAATAAACAAATAACACAAACAGTTGTATTTTTCATGTCTTTATTGAGCATTTTGAGTAATCATTCACAGTGCAGGCTGGAAAGCGAACCCATAAATTGAATAAGGAACATACACTGATGAGCCAAAACATGGCCACCTAATATGTTGTTTGTTCTCAGCATGCTGCCAAAAAAGCTCTGACCCACTGAGGCATGGACTCTACAAGACTTCTAAAAGCGTCCTGTGGTATTTGGCAAGACATTAGCAAAAGGTCCTTTAAGTGCTCTAACTTGCAAGGTGGAGCTGCTGTAAATTGGATTTGTCATTTCAGCGCATCCCACATCTGATCGATCTGATCAAGATCTGAGGAATCCGCAGGCCAGGGCAACACTTTGAACTCTTTATCCATTCCCAAATAATTTGTGCCGTTATCCTGCTGAGAAAAGCTACTGCCATTAGGGAATACCATTGCCATGAAGGGTTATACCTGGTTTTTAGATATCACAACGTTTAGATAGATATCACATGCCACACTGAGGTCTACCTGAATGGCTGGACCCAGGTTTTTCCCAGCAGAACATTGCCTACAGTATCACACTACTTCCTCCAATTTGTCTTCTTTCCACAGTGCACCCTAGTGCCAACTCTTCCCCAGGTGAATGGTTCCAGGTTGTCCACATGATGTTAAAGAAAATGGGACTCTTCAGACCAGGTGACCTCCTTCCATTGCTCCAAGACCCAATTCCATGCTCACATGTCTATTGCAGGTTTTTTTAGGGCGGACAGGCATCAGCATGGGTACTCTGATTGGTGTGTGGCTATTTATCCACATACACAGAAGAGTGCATTGCACTATGTGTTGTAACACATTCCTCCCATAACCATCATTGAAATTTTCTGCAACTTGTGCCACAGTAGCCTGGTTTGGACCAGACAGGATAGCCTTTGTTGCCCTTGCACATCAATGAGCCTTAGGCACCCAACACCCTGTCGCTGGTTCATGGTTTGCTTTGCCTTGGACCACTGCTGATATGTACTCACCACTGCTGACTGGGAGCCATTTCCTAAATGCTCCAACACATCAAGCCATAACAATTTAACCATTGTCAGAGGCAATCAGGTCTTTACGTCTACCCATTTCTCACAGATGCAAAAAATTCAGAAAAAGAACCAATTGTTAATGTACCATGTAATATAACCCAGACCTTCACATGCAGTGTTTTTTTACAAGACAATATTTTTCACTTGTGAGTGGTCAATCTTTTGGCTTACCAGTGTATATAACCTGGGGAATTAAGCATTTCAGAGCATCTTTTGCAGTAAAATCGAAATCTAGGTTGAGTGATAAGCACAATTAATGACTAAAAATACAAAGACATTATTACAGACGGCAAAACAAGCCAAAGTATAGCCTGAGATGTGGAGGTCACTGGACAGCTGCTATTAGAATTTTTTTTAGACATGGGGCATCCCATAAAATCAACTGCTACAGATCTTGGAATTATTGTTTTCTGGCCCATCTCCCCATTCTTCAGGATCCAGTAGGCATCTCCCTTGAAGAAATAGGTATCTCCAAAGGAAAAAAAAATGCAGATAAAGTGAAAAAAAGGAGGTCAAACTACATGTTGTATTGCACGTATTATTGTGACGAAATTGCACAAGGGGAATTTTGAAAAACAGGAAACAGATGTTTAATGTTACATTAGAGTTGAGGAAACGTCCTGTGTGGAAGGCATGCACCCATTTTCATTCTCATTCCAACTCCAGCTAAATTCTGATTGATCCATGTGGTTTTGTTTTCTTGGTAACATGAAAATTCAGTTATATTGTTACAACTTTCTCACAAGTGTTTCAAATAATAATTATAGTTCAACAAAGTTAGCCTATTGCTGTTGCCAATTTAATTTTGTAGTAGTATGTAGACTTAATCAATAATGGGGATTTTCTGCCTTGCAAGGGCACAATTTAATAACAGCAGCTGTTCCCTAAATTTAATATGTAAATCTATCGATTCCAACATGATTGTAAATTGTCATCTCGCTGTAAATTTTATGGTACTAATCTAACATTAAACTAAAATGGTTTGTTTCCCATTGCATATGTGTTAAACTCCTATATGTGCTTCTTGTTTCCCCATTTTCAGGAACATCTTACCATCTCCCCTGCTTATGATGTCATCTGGGTCAGAGGGCACACCTGTCCAAAGAGTTGTCTGTCGAGGGTTCTCTCCATCATTATTCCTTCCAATTTCTCTTGCATCATCAAACCGCCAATATTCCCCTTTACTGAACAAGTAGGTCTTCCCGTTGTGAGCCCACACGAATGCTGCGTCCACATTCTGCACTTCTGTTCCATCAGATGCCCTCATGTGCCAATCTGACAGCGGGCGTGGATACTCATGCAGAGATGTTGTGTCTTTGAAGATCCAGTACTGGTTTCCTACGCATGCAGAGCAATTGACAATGAGGACTGAAACCTAAAAATTGCAGGTTTGTAAGTGCAAGGTGCATGTGTCATGCAGCACTTCACAAATGTGCAGAGGTGCTGCTCTCTCACCTGCAAAGAAGATGATGCGGTAATCACTTGTCCTCTCATACACAGCATCGATTTTGCTTATTCCAGGTGGAAGTCCAATCCAGAATTTATGTATCAAGACTGGAACAAATGATACTAAGGAACCCGAATTCAGTATCCTCCAAAAATATGGGCCTAAAAGGGCAATAAGATAAAAAATGAAAAGGTAAGTCAGCCAAAGAACATACATTTTAAATTTCACAGGGCACATGAGTTTTTAAATAGTGTCCTATTGCTTGGTGTGAACACTTGAAAGAATTGGAAATTTTATCTCATAAAAAGTGAACAAGAAACAAGACTTTTTTTTACCTTTGAAGAAGAACATCTCCCCTCTTATGCTTGCAACTGCATCATAGCCTCCCTTACAGCGATCTGGAAGGGAGGGGTCTGGGCTAAAAAACAATATTGGTAAATGTACAAAACAAATGCAAACTGTCTGTGTAAAACAAAACCTGCAGAAACCTAAAATCTTAATGAGACATTTTCTTCTGAGTAGCTTTTTAAAAACGTTCAGTCATCAAGACTACGAAAATTCATGAATAATACTTGCCCCCACTCCCACAGCTCATAACAGTTTGCTAGCCTGACCATTAGCATAAAAAACGAGTATTTATTACCAGTTTCTAAAGAAACAGTACTGCATCACACTCACAGACTTTCCACTATAAAAGCATACCCAGCAATTCCACCCTCTGTGTCAGAGTCATCACAGTCTTCTGCATCTTAAGAACATTTCCAGAAGCACTTGGAGCATGTTTTCAACTTATTATTAAAAATGAAAAATTGACATTTAAAAGTCATACAAATAATTTTCAGTATTATTTATGTATTTGTGGCTTACACACCATCTGCAAGAGTCTACAGTCTTTCAAAAAGCTCCAAACAATTTTCCCATTTAATACCACAATGTAAAGGCAAATAACCAAAACCATTATCAAGTTGAAAGTAAAACATGCACAAAGGTATAACACAAGCATCCCCTAATTTATTATTGGTTAGACACAAGCTGAAAATGTCAAATTTGCAAATGTGGAGGGGTAACTGTATGACATAAAGAAGAAATAGAATATCTCGAGAATTTCTGTGTACAGTATATGCTAAGCAGTGCTAGTTTAAAAATACATAACATTTCCACGTGATTAGAGCAATGAATGCACTTCCAGGTTTCCAAAAGGTGTGGAATATTATTATTATTAGTTTAAACTCACCGCCACGTGGGCCTTGAAGGAGGCGGGCTGGGCTTGCGAGGAAGATTTGGGGGGATTGTTGGCCGGGGAACATTTGGGTCTGTCCGCTTCCCTTTGAGAAGGAGAGAAAAAGCACAGCAGAAAGATTATTCACATTCCTCAACTGTTGTACGCCCATGGAATTCAAGAGGGAAATAGAAATATGGAAAAAAAAAGCTAGTGAGAACAGGATTGCATTTTTACCGTACAACGCCTGAATCCCCAGTCTGTCGTCAACTGGAAGGATGTACTCCTGTATGTTTTTCACAGCTCCATCATAATAAGGCCTCATGATGGAGACAGTGGAGGAAGAGTGCGAGAGGCCCAGGGCATGGCCAAACTCGTGGACAGCCACTGCAAACAGGTCTACTGCGCCATCGTCCTCTGAAACATACTTATGTCTGTGAATCTGGTATGTTTACAGAGAGTGTCTGCAATTCACATGGCTACAGCTCTCCACCTAACACATATCTCAAAAATAAGATACATTTTACCCATAATTCTAAGATAACTTTTAAGTGCCTGTCTATTGTTTTGATTTGTTTCAAAAACCAGTACAACACATGGCTTTTATTTAAAAAAATTCAATTTTAACTAGTTTTTTTATTGTTTATTAAAAATCAGTGATATCAAGTTGAAAGTAAAACATGCACAAAGGTATAACACAAGCACCCCCTAATTTATCATTGGTTAGACACAAGCTGAAAGCTGTACTACATATTTCTTTAGAGAGTGTATATTTGATGACATGCTTTTCTGAAAAGGAACATTTTCAAACAATAAATATGTAAAGTTTCCAGGTTCTGTACAGTATAAAGGGGTGCAAACTGAGATTAATTACATATTACTATACAGTTATCATTATTCTATTGGTCAGCCAGCATATGTAATACAAAATGTGAAAATAACGCACAGTCAATACAAAGTACTGATGTGTGTTTGTTAATTACATATCAGTGTATTTATATGAGATAACTGGTGTTTTTTAAATCTATTTTTATGCTGGTGTAACAATAAATAATTCCTCAAGGCAACGCTGTAATGTGTGCCCTACCAGAAGCAACAGTTATACCTCCATAGCTCCAGGTTTCCTCATCGTCAAAGTGTGTATCCCCTGCAATGTCAGCACTCGAGGGGAAGAAAGCATGGGCCAGCGTGCCGCCTTTCCCATCGAAGGGATAGCCGTCCTCATGAAAAGAGTTAACAAAGGACACCCTGATGTCTCCATGTTCCCGCACTTGGTGAAACTTCAGAAGAGTGACGTCACTCCAAACTTTAAGGGCATGACTCAATATTGGCAGCACCATGTCAGACCTAAGTGATGAGGCATATGATGATGTAGATGGGAATCTGTGGAAGCTAAAAAGTGGAGAAAGAAAAGCACGGTGGAAAAGCTGCTGCCACATGGTGAGAAATACAATATTATAATACAGCATTATATTCTGAGTACATATGTTTAAACTGAATGGACATGTATAAGTACAACTATTTTGGTCTGCTGTGAACAGGTAGTATTAGAAAAACACACATCTGGATGGGAATCCTGTTTCCTTATTTATTCTTCCTCAGTATAATACAACTGACACACCTCCAAGAAATGGTAGATTTATGCCATAGGGATCCAGACAAAGCATATCTTCTCCTTCTCCTCTTCCTTAGCTTGTCTTCAGCATGGATAATGTCAGGGAGTGAGCAACGTGGTGTCGACATGAGGCGAAGGGTATCATCATCTACACACCAAGTGGTGATTACAGAAAAGAATGTCTCTCTGTCAGTACCTGCATGATACTTTTCTGCCCCAGTGTGTACCTGACCCATGAACTGAGTGCATATACAATGTTTACAGTGTGGTCTGACGTTAAATTTTGTGAACACTACCGCCTTTGTCAACATCCATTTGTGTGTGCATGACCAGCGACACGGGACAAGACCAACAGAACAACAAAGGACAAGTCAAGATAGAGCCAGTTATAAGCACACATGCTGAGCAGAGGCACACAGATTGCTGTGTATACCCAGAGCTCCAGTCACTTTCAGCCCAGCAAATCTTTGCATCTCTCTGAGAGCTTCCTTGATGCCTTCCTTTGTCTGCAGCCTCCCAACCTTGGGGTCCGGTGGAGGCATATATCCATACCGGCTTAGCCAGTCCTGAAAGAAGAGGAGCAGAGACTTTACAATTCAGACTTCATATTAAGCTTATGTCAGACAGGGGGCAGACAGTTTACAATCACAGTTCTGCATGGATATAATTTGATGTACATGGGTGATGAGAAAAAATGTCTTTCATCATAGTGTTTAAAACTTGAATTCCACAAATTGTAGATGATTCATTAAATTAGTTTTAGTTAAATTTCTTCTTCATGTTTGTGTGAACATCTGTTTCTGTCTATGAAGAAGATGTCTGAGCTCCATTATGACAATGTGCGCATTGTGTTTTTTAGATATTCTGTTTGCATCATTGTGCTTGGTTGTGTGTTTGTGTGTGTGTGTGTGTGTGTGTGTGTGTGTGTGTGTGTACCATGTGGTGGGTTGGTGCCCTGCCCCGTGCTTCCTGAAATGGGCTACAGGCTTGCTGCAACCCTGAAATGAATAAGGTGGTAAAGTGAATGGATGGATGGATGGAGGATGGATGTTTGCATCATTTAGTATTATTGAACTTTCCTCTTAAAATAAAAACTTTGTGTATTCAGAGCTGTGCCTCCAAAGGGTTACATGTGTGGATAGGGAATATTTTGTACGCACTTATTTGCCATGTAATCATTACATTGTGGCTGTTGTAAAATGGTAGTCTCAAGGACTTTGCGAACCCTTTACTGAAGCCCCACACATACAATAAACATTGTACAGTTTTCTGCGCATTTGTTTACTTTATGAGAATTTGTTTTGTTTTTTCAACCTAACAAAACATTTGAAGAAAAGTAAGCCTTAACGTTTTGTGAAAGAAGCTGAACAGCTATCTGTCTAATTACACACTGTTATGCAAAGTGTGGGCAATATAAATATGCTATGGTCTAGGAGTGTCCAAATTTCATCAATGCAAAAACGACTTTTGAAATAACTGCTGTATTTATTTGGTGTAAACACCAGCCCAAATCTGACCCTAGCATCTGATCGCCCTGCAATGGTGTGGTATACCATCTAGAGCGTACCCGACCTCACACGCACCTTGTGATGCCTGGAAATGGCTCCTGAGCCCCAGCTACCCTGACCAGTATATTCAATTAAATAAAAAGAATTAAAATATTTAAGTTATCAAATACTATGCACATGTACAAGAACACATGCCTTCATTTGCATATACACTTCAATTATTAACAATGCAGGTATTTTAACATCTTACGATCTCACACATATATTACTCAAAAAGTGCCGTTTTTCCTCTACACGTCAGAAGTTTTCTTTTGAATCAAGAGGTTAAACTGTGTCCTAAATATTAAATGTAGGTCTAAATACATCTACTAAATGATGCACTAACTGAAACAGTTTGTCTGTCGACCCTGCCCCTGCCCTAACAGAACACCAACCACAAACCGTTGTCTTCATATCTAATTGTCAGGATTTAATTTTTAATTGTCTTTAAGTGACTCGTCTGTTTTGACGTAATTATGGTTTACTTCATACGTTTTCGTCGCAAATTTCAAAGAGTTATACTCACCACACTTTCGGAATACTGCGCCACAGGAAAGGCGAATCCAGTAGACACAAATGTTATAATGAAAATAATTCTGCACCCCATTCTAGCACCTGTGTTGACGAATTCATGCGTGTAATTTAGTTCCTTTATGTTACAACACAATACATTTATTAAAATTACATAAATAGTTTATGTGACTATATATATCGTACAAATTCACCAGCAGAAACTATATGCTTCAGCGAGCACCTGAAGAATGACTAATTTAACGGATAGAATAAAGAACCACCCAGAAGGAAGGGCTTGTAAATGTGAAACGCAGTTTTGTGCATATCAATACATTTGTGCATGTCGATACATAAAGTTGCTTTTCACGTTACATATTTTTAAATGTTTTGAGGAATTTATAGGTAATATCTGACATTCATATTAACTTAATCCTTAACGTGAAAAGACGTTACAGGATTGTTTTTGCCTGTACGTGTTCACCCAAGAAGTACAACTTCATTATTACTCTAAACAGGTGCGATCATAGTTCCCATCTCGACCTTGTAACAAAACAGTTTATAGACGAATACTTTACTCCCTTGAGCTCTGAAGTGTTTTTCCAATACGTGAGCACTGACTTACCTACTTATAACAAATTATCACAAAAACAAACACACAAAATAATAATAATTTAAAAAATACTAATTACAAAAAGAAAAAAAAAAAACGTGTGATTTCAGTCTTAATTCTTCCTAATTTGCGAAAAAAAAAGAAAGAAAAACAAAAAAGTTCTGGTTACCTCATGGGAGAAAACCCACCACAGGGAAAATCCTATGTACTCGTAGAGCAGACATACGTGGTGAGATGGCCGTACAGAAATGTTTGGGAAAGTGAGATGAAATAAACAAGGCTTAAAATACAGTACCCCAAAAGCACAATGAAGAGAAACATTGTTTTACATAGGGAAAGACCTAAAAAACGCATATGTGTGTCACGTTCGTGCCAAGCAGGCAAGAGAGGCGAGGCCGAATGTGTGAAAAGGGAAGCTTTAATACAGGCTAGAACAGTGTATAAACGAAGGGCTAAACAGGTCACAAAGGCTTGACAACAGGGAACACAAAGAACTAAACCCAAACTAGGAAGAACAGGGGAACAACACTAGGCTATGACAGCGAGAACTTAACTACTTTACAATAACACACCTACAGCAACAACTAGTTCACAAGATCACATCTACGACAACCGGCCAAGGACAAACAAACAAATAAACAAACAGTGAGGTACATAAAGTCAAACCAATAGGTTAAACAACACAAGGCTGGCAACTAATAACGAAGGAACAGGTTGGAAAGGACAGGAGGAAGGGTGACATCTAGGGGACAGAGGGAACATGACAGGCAGGAATGTGACAGCACCCCCCCCCCCTCATCCAGACCGCTCCTGAGGCCGTACAGGAGACAAGCCCAGGGAGAAGGGGTCAGAAAGACATCAAAAAGGAAAGTTAAGCTGGGGACAGAGGCAAACCAAGGGACAGAGAACCACGAGACAGATAAGCAGTGAACAGAGATGACAAAACATGAAGCTGGCCAAGGGCATGGGCGATGATGAGGTGAGGTGAAGGTGGAGCTGGGGAAGGAAGGCCAGATGACAACAATGACCAGGGGAGACCAGGAGGCAGGACAGGACCAGGAACATGGGGGAAGCCAGGCGGAGACAGGAGACCAGGACCTAGAAGGGAAGGAGACAGACCAGGGACAAAAACAGGCGATGGGGCAGGAGATGGGGACGGACCTACAGGGGGACGAACAGGCTTGGCTGGAATAGGGACAGGAGGCAGAGGGAAACACGAGGGAGGACAAGGGGTGCAGGAGGATGGTGGTGGAACCAATGGAGTTGTTAGGGGCAAAGAACAAAGGGAGTTACGCAGGGGACCAGAGACAAGTGCAGGGGAACACGCGGAACATGCAGACACGCCCGCGCAGGGAGACGGGACCAGCGAACCCACGGAACGCACAGATGCGCCCGTGCAGGGAGACGGGACCAGCAAGGATGGGACCAGAGCCAGCAACTTGGGAGACAGGACTGGGGAACCCGAGGAACGAGCAGACATGCTCGCGAAGGGAGATGGGACCGGCAAGGATGGGACCTGAGCCTGCAACTTGGGAGATGGGACTGGGGAATACGAGGAATGAGCAGACATGCTCGTGAAGGACAGGACCTGAGCCGGTGACTTGGGGGATAGGACCAGCAACTCAACCACAGCAGGAAACGCTGACCCATGCAATGCCTGACCTGTGCCTTCTGTACCTGCAGGGGGGACCTCTAGGGTGCTCCTTGAGCACCAGGGACCATTACCCAAGCAGATGTTGTCAGTTACATGCTCAGAAAGGTGAGGGGAGTACAGGTGAGCGTCTCCTAGGCTCAATGGCAACCTCCCCACTACGGAGGACCTCCTGAGACCAACTGCCCCTTGTCTAGGGGACAAAGGAAACATGACAGGCAGGGATGTGACAATATGCAAATGTACGTATTATTCCACAATGTGAATTGAATATATAATTGATATAATGGTCAGTGTCTGGGATGTGATATGTATGAATGGTCAACGGTCATGCAGAGTTGAGTAAGAATATTTTCACAAATTTTCCATGTGCCAGTCATGCCTACCTAAGGGTATTGACTTGATGTACATCTTTTGTCCAAGATTCTTCTTTGACTTTTCACAAACATACCTTGACATTGCCTTTCTGTATCTCACATTGTAATGTACACTCTGAACCAAGTGCAGACTAGGTGAGCCTTGTATTTGGTGTCACCTGAAGAAGTTCTGCTTCTGCGTTTTTTTATTATTATAAATAAAAACTGATATTTTTCAGTAGCAGTTTGTAACAGCACCTTAGGGTCTTTAATGAGAACAATTACAGTATAAAGTATTATAAAATAATGTAATACTCAAATATCCTCCATCAGTTCAATTTAAATTAATTCGGTATGGAAGGAGATCTGATTTTCTACTTTCTACATTTTTACAGCAGTGGTTCTCAAACTTTCTAAATTCTTGTGATCCAGTGAGTGCAGGTTCTTCTTTCAGACAGCTTCTGTTTTTATTGAACCTTAATCGTTAAACATTATTTACCTTTTCTGTAATTGCTGTGAGTTGTGACTGGTGGTAAGGAATTATAAAAAGAAGTGTGGAATTACACATTAAGACTTTAATTTGTGATAACATATCAACATGGCACCCACCAACTCCAGCTCCTCCCTGTCTCAACTTTAACCCTTACTCAAACCAGGATACCATCTCTTCCCGAAGTGAAGTGACTGCTAATTAAACATTGCAAACAACACTCAATCCAGAAATTCTCAACAAGATTTATTAATTTCTAAAAGAATTTTAAAAGTAGGGCTGCGGAAATAAACGATTAATTAATCGATTAATTGTTAAAATTTAATTAATTGTTTAATTGTTAAAAATCGATTAAACTTTCTTTAATCAGTAATTTTTGTTCAAAAATGACTAAAGAGTTAGTTTAATTATTAAATTTATACAGTATACTGACTGTCAGTCACTTTATACTTGGCAAGTAGACATCACTTTAGCCAGCCACGCACACAAACCAGGGCGTTTACATTTTTTGTATTTTATTGACGATATAGCCTGAAGAACTGAACAGTCTTGTGCTGAAGGTGGTACGTCAGCGATGTATTTGAACC